>JAODAL010003517.1:0-172347 GCA_025379985.1 Phyllomedusa bahiana
CCCTGGTCTCAGCTTGTTTTTTTTCTGGCTTTCGTCCATGACTTTATCAGGCTACATTCCCCTTCAGTTTTTTGGTCAGTTTTGCCCTCTTAAGTGCCCAGGGAATTTTATAGTGAAGCGATTCTAAGAGCGGCGGCAGTCATCTGCGTGTCATACTACAAACACAACATTGTATGAAGACCAAACCAAGCTCCCTCTGCATATTTAAGCATGGCACAACGTTCTACAGCACCCTGCAGGCTCTGTGCAGCCTGGAATAGCTGTTATTTAACGAGATTCGTGCCGAAGTAATTCGGAACGAAGTTATTTTTTGGCGAGAAATTCGTCAAAGTGAACGAAACGAATTTCGGGATATTCGCCCATCTCTAGCCAGCACTCTCCCCACCATGCCAGTATATAGATAGCACAAATAAAAATAATAACATTAATACTCACCTCCGTCCCAGCATGCCATTCTTCTGTCTGCTTCTTTCCAACTTGTGGAGAAGCCACATGGAAGCAAGAGAATGCCACATGGAGCAGCACAAATGTAATGGACTGCTAAGGCACCTGCAGACATGAGACACATTGTGGCTCATGACATTAGCATTCATGTGGAAGTAACTGTGCCGTAAACCAAATTCCCCCAATCACAATCTGTTCAAGTGTCTATTGGCTTTGCTGGAAAAGAAGACATTCCTGGGGGCTCCACTTTGCAACTTACAGGACTTGAAGGATCTGCTGCTAATATCTTGGTGCCCGATAGCAGAAGACACCTTCAGAGATCTTGTGGCAGGTAGAAATGTCTCAGCGGGGAGAAATGTCTCGGCTGCATGAAGTATTTAATACACTACTCTCAAAAAGTTAGAGATAACATTTCTTTAAAAACATTTTAAATGAACTAAATGAGAACATCTCTTAACTTTAGAATAGACATGTCCAACCATTCAATGTTTCATTTTTTTTTTTTGCTGATCTCTAACAAGGAGCGTAATGGCAAAATTCACAACAGGTGTTTGATCCCTGAATCATCCAATACATTTAGAGGATCAGTTTGAATTGGAATTTAAACAGCCCTCATCATCATGAAATCAAGACAAAACCTTACAATTGATCAACAACACCTACCCATTGCGAGGCTTCAAGCAGAATGCTCTCAGAATGAAACAGCCACAGCAGGTTGCAACAGAGATACAGAGAAACTGGAAGAGTGACAGAAAGGCAAAGAAGTGGACTCCTTTGGCTACATCACACACTGATGACTATTTCATTGTAAACAATGCTCTGTGGAACAGGATGATGAATGTCACATAACTCCAGGAACGTTTAAGGGAGGTGTGAGGTAACCAAGTGTCATGTAACACCTTTCATAACTGTTTACATCAGCATGGTCTGCGTGATAGAAACTTCGTGATACTGTAAGCTCAGTGACCACTTCCGTCTGAGAGCATCCTGCTTGAAGCCTTGCAATGGTTAGGTACTGTTGATCAATTGTAAGGTGTTGTCTTGATCAGCATGATGAGGAGGCCTGTTTAAATCCCAATTCAGATTGATCCCATAAATTTATTGGACGATTCAGGGATTTAACTCCTGTTGGGACTTTTGTCATTAAGCTCCTTGTTAGAGATCAACAATATATGCAAAAAGTGCCAAAACATTGAACCGTGTGTGCATTCTACAGTTAAGAGATGGTTTTATTAGAAAAAAAAAATTATGTTCATCCTGGCATTTCAACCAAAAGCCAAATGTCCCTTTTTGTGAGTAGTATACATAGAATAATATTGGATATATATGAGTACATGCATATACAGTATACTGTTCATTCAGAAGATTTAACAATCTGGCATGTATGAAATATGCTTAATCCTGGAAGAATTTTTAACCCCTTAAGCGGAACGCCTGAAAAGTAGTTAATGACCAGAACATTTTTTTCGTTTTTGCCTCCTTGCGTTTCAACAGTTGTAACTTTTTTATTTTTTCAGTGACGCAGTTGTATGAGGCCTCGTTTTATTCGAGACAAGTTGTACTTTATGGGGGAATAGTTTAAGTACACTTATAAATAATTGCAGAATTTTTTTTTTTTTTTAATTTTTTTGTTTTTTTATATTTTTTACACCATTCACATTTCACACGTAATAACTTGTTAGATTAATTCTACAGGTTATTACGGTCGTGTGGATACAAAATATGTTTAGGTTTTTTTGTGCGTGTAATTTATGCACAATTATTTCTTATTAAATATTTATTTTTATTTTATTATTTATTTTTTTACACTTTTTTTTACACTTTTTACATGAAGGGAGAAGGGAGAACTGTTTAACATTTTTTTAAAAATTTTTTTTACACTTAGTAATGTATTAGCATATTCATATATGCTAATACATTCTAATCTGTGTCAGTCTGACAAAGGCAGTGATTAGGACAGCACAAAGTGCATCCTAGTCACTGGCTTAGTACACATACAGCTCTGGGGCTACTCTAGGTCCCCAGGGCAGACTGTGCAGCCGTTCCCTGAGCTCTGTCGGGTGACCGGGTGATCCGATCACCCAACAGAGCAGGGGAACCCTTTGATTGTGCTACGGTAACGCACTGCCGCAATCAAAGGGTTAAAGCACCGGTTTGCGGAGGTTTCCACCGCTGCCCGGTGCTTTCAGGGGGATGCTCTGGGATCGGGGCTGTGTAGTACAGCCCCGAACCTAGAGAAATTGCGGCGCCGGGCGCCGCAAACTCCGGTGTCTGCAGCGACGTCTAAAGTCAGTCGGGCAGTCGTTAAGGAGTTAAAGTATTATTTTTTTTATAATGCTATATATTCAATATTTTATTGCTAGTTTTTAAAGTACAGTATTTCTATGTATAAATGTTGTTTAAACAACATCAAGTGATCTATAGTGTGCATTATCATAATCGTGTACTATACATTTTTATTTTCTGTCATTTCCTTATCAATTCATTTATTTTACATTGTATATACATTGCAGCTTTAAAATCCAATTTTGTTGTTATATTCAACTAGTATGTCCAAGAAAGGTTCTTTCCTTCAGATACACACTATTCTAACTACAACGAAGATTGAAAGCCTTTTAAAAGGTTTCTATTTCATTTTCAGCCAGAGGTGGCAGTGTTCACCAATTCTCAAATTCTCTCCTAATACGTTACCAGAGAAAGCAAAGTAGCAACAGCAAGCTTAATAACAGAGACCAAAGGTTATGTCATATACTTAACAGCAAACATATATATAATGATTAATATGTTTATTGCATGAACATGTGTGCGTATATATATAATCTGTGCATATGTATGTATATATATATATAATATATATATATATATATATAATATATATATACACACACACATTTGTCTTTCATGTACATTCAACACCATATTACTAATATATATATACAGTTGGTTGCAAAAGTATTCATACCCTTTGAACTTTTCCTCATTTGTAAATGTCACAGCCACAAACTTAAATGTGTTTTATTTACATTTTATGTGATAGAACAGTGCAAAACTGCAAGTATTTGTATTAAACTGATCCGTGCTTTTCTAAAATTTTGCAAATTAAAAAACTGAAAAGTGTGACATGCATCTGTATTCAGTCCCCCGAATCAATACTTTGTAGGACCACCTTTATCTGCAATTATAGCTGCATCCTGTTGGGGTATGTCTCTACCAGCTTTGCACATTTAGAGGCTGGAATTTTTGCCCATTCTTCTTTGCAAAATAGCTCTAGCTCAGTCAGATTGGTTGGCTAACATTGTGAGCAGCAATTTTCAAGTCATCACACAGACTCTCAAAGGGATTTAGGTCTGGCTATTGACAAGACCATTTCAGTACATGAATATGCTTTGATTTAAACCATTTCATTTGGCTATATGTTTATGGTCGTTCTCCTGATAGAAGGTGACCCTGCGCCCCAGTCTCAAGTCTTTTGTAGCCTCGAACAGTTTTTCCTCCAGGACTGCCCTGTATTCAGCACCATCCATCCCATCAACTCTGACTAGCTTCCCAGTCCCTGCTGAAACAAAGCATCTCCACACATGATGCTGCCACTGCCATGCTTTATAGTGGGAACGGTGTGTACAGGGTGATGTTCAGTGTTGGCTTTCCTCCACACATGGCATTTGCCATTTAGGTGTAATCTGACAAGAGCACCTTCTACCACATGTCTTCTGTGTCCCCTACATAGTTTTTTTCATAGGACTTCTTAGTTTGCTTTTAAAATGGCTTTCTTCTTACCACTTTTCCATAACGGCCAGATTTATGGAATACATGACAAATAGTTGTCCTGTGGACATATTCTTCTACCTGAGCTGTGGATCTCTCCAGAGTAACCATGGGCCTCTTGGCTGCTTCTCTAGTTAGTGCTCTCCTTGTCTGGGCTATCAGCTTTGGTGGATGGTAATATCTTGGTAGTTTAGCAGTTGTGCCATATTTCTTCCATTTATGGATGAACAGTGCTTTGTAAGATGTTTTTTTTTAAATAACTTTGCAATACACTTTGCCACAACTTTATCCCTGAGCTGTCTCAATTGTTCCTTGTTTTTCTTGATATTTTTGGTTCAATAATGTTCTCTAACAAACCTCTGAGGCCTTCACAAAACAGCTGTAAAATAGAGAATAAATGACAGACAGATGTACTCTAGTTACTAATTAGGTGACTTCTAAAGGCAATTGGCCACACTGGGGTTTATTAAGGGGTATCAGAGCACAGGGAGCCGAGTACATATGCACGCCACACTTTTTAGTTTTTTAATAAGCAAAAGTTTGGAAAAACTTCTTCTTTAAACGTCATAAATACTAGCTACGTTGTGTTGCGCTACCACATAAAATATCAATAAAATACAATTAGGTTTGTGGCTGTACTGTTTAAAATGAGGAACAGTTAAAGCACTATGACTACTTTTGCAACCCATTGTATATATTTATTGTGATGTATATTACTTATGTCACAAGAATGCCATTACCATGGTATTATTGTTGTACAACAGTGTTTAGGTAGGTTGCATGTGTCAAATTAACACTGAGATAAGTGCCAAAAACTCAAGGTTTCCTAGCAAAAGATTATTAAAACATCACACTGCCTCAGTTGTCTTGTCTTTTTCAGATAGTGTATCCTGGTTTAACTTTTAAAGGGAATGTGTCATCAAAAAAATGACATTGTTTAACACACATTTTTATGTTAAACACATTTTTTAGGAATTTTTGGTTATGTTTTTTTTTATTTTCCAGATCCCTTTCAATATTTTTTTAAGAATTCTTAAGTCCTGTAGTTTTCAATTCGGCCACTAAGCCTAATAATCGTCTGACACTTCCTGCTCTGTTTAGAGAGCTTTTCAGCAGTGTGCTCATTATCAGTAAAAGCAGGGTCACTGAAAGGAGACACCAATGTGTACAGATAACACAGAATCAACCAGTCACAAGAGGAGATGTCACAGCTCCCACCTCCCCTCCCTTCACAGTGAAAACTATCCTATAGACGTCTATGGGACAGAAACTGTCTTAAGAATCCTATGGGCATGAAGCTGCTGTAAAGTATCTCTCTGACTGCTGTTAAAGCAGTGCAAGCAAGAATGTCTTCCCCACAATCATATACAGACGGTCGATTAGAGAAATCTACAATCAGGAAATAAAAATGGCTGAGAGGAAAAGAATATGGATCAGGGGCTTGATTTAATAAGTAAAAAAAAAAAATTGGTGATATATTCCCTTTAAGTGACACACACACAACTGGCCTCCGCATATTGTAAAAGAAAGCAGAAATTGTCAGACCCGGACACTTTCTTTACTTGTTCCGTTGTCCAGTTTTATGCTCACGTGCACATTGTGGACATGAGTTGTCATGAACATTGGGGCACATCGATCAAGGCAGTTGCACCAGAATTCTGGTGCAATTTACATGCTTGACACCACATTTGTGGTTAATAAAATTAATAAAAGGTATAAATTAAGACTAGACCGTTCAAACCTGTGCCAGCTATATCAACACCATGATAACCTTGGCGCATTGTAAGACTGCCTAGACTAAGTTTGTCTAAGAGTTAGACATTATTGATAAATCTACCCCACTTTGACCAGTCTGCAGCTACACAGCTCCTTATACAGCAAGCTACGATGCACTGTGGGTTCAAACATTTTTTTAACAATTTTTCTTACAGTACCAACCAGACAATCTACTATTCGCTCCCCATGCATATTCATGGGCCACACCCTGTCACTGATTTAACAATTGACCTTCCTTAGACTGCATTTAGTACTAGAAACTGCAACTGGGAGCATCCCAGAAGAACTGCTGTTTTGAGATGCTCTAATCAAATCATCCAGCTATCACAATATGGTCATTTCAAAGTTGCTCAGAAACTTATGCTTGTCCATTATTTCAAAGGTGACTTGCTGCCGAAGTTTTGGGCTACATTGCAACTTTTTATAGTGCCACTGACTGAGTTTAAAGGGGTTTTATCATTTCATTAAATGGTCTTCAGAATAAGGGGACAGTGAAAACAAGCAACTTTGCAATTGGATTTCATTAGTAAAGCTGTCTTGTATTCACAGTATTCCTTATCTTGTGTTTGTGATTACACCGATATCCAGTCCTGGTCGAATCCCTCTGGATCCCGCCTCCTTGCATTTCGCTAGCTGAGAGCTCATTTACATTCTGTACAGCCCCCGGTCGATTCACGGAGCTGTGTCTCTCACTCAGAGTAAGGGACCGTCACATTTTCACTTTATACAGGCAGAAGAAACAGAATTACACTGAAGGGCTTACACAATCAGGAAATAGCACAAATTGTGTCGATCCCTGCCTGACTCAGAGTTAGGGGTCGTAGCATTTTCTCTCTCCACACCCAGCAGAAACAGACTGCAACAGATTCTACAATGAGAAAACATAACAGTTTTGTCCTGGTGCCTAACTCTCCTGCATAGAAGGGTGATCTGTGCTATTCGTAGAAAGCTGTAACACATCTCCAGCTGTAAGAGGAGAAGAGTTCAGTTGCTCAGTCTAGATTGAATGCAGCCTGTGGTATGTATACAGCTCTTACAAAATAAGACTGCAGAGAGAGACACAGTGAAATGTGGACTCAGAGAGGGGAGGGAGGGGGAGACTCGGGAGCCAGCATGCACAGTGAAGGGGTGAAGCATGCACCCAGTTGGGAGGGGAAGAAACGCCCCTGCATTTCCAGAGTTGAGAAGCTGAGAGCAGTGTGAATCAGCCAAACTAAGGAAGCGATACATCCCCTTTAAGTCAAATCAAGCTACAGCCAAAGCCCAAAGAAATACATTGTCTAGCATTAAATCTAATGCATTGTAGCATGAGACTCGCGATAATCAAAATGAATCAATAGTGCTACAATGAGTCTTAGAGCATTTTAAAGCCAGTTTTAGACCAGCATAGTATTACCTTGTTTCAGTGTCTACAATACTGCTGCAAATTCCGTCCCAACTGCGGGCAGGAAATCATAGGAATCCATGGTATTGCCAGATTGAGACCTGCAGTTAGACTGGGACTTGCAGCCATAAAAATTACACAGAATTATTCTTGTATTAGGCTCACCTGAAACTGGCCTTAAAGGGAACCTGTCAAGTTGTTTATGTTGTCCTATCTGAGATCAAGATATCATAGAGGGAGAGAAGCTGAGCTCTGTGATACATAGGGTTATATAATAGAGGGAGAGAAGCTGAGCTCTGTGATACATAGGGTTGTATGATAGAGGAGAGAAGCTGAGCTCTGTGATATATAGGGTTATATGATAGAGGAGAGGAGCTCAGCTCTGTGATATATAGGATTAGATGATAGAGGAGAGAAGCTGAGCTCTGTGATAAATAGGGTTGTATGATAGAGGAGAGTAGCTGAACTCTGTGATATATAGGGTTATATGAAAGAGGAGAGGAGCTGAGCTTTGTGATTTATAGGGTTATATGATAGAGGAGAGCAGCTGAGCTCTGTGATATATAGGGTTATATGATAGAGGGACAGAAGTTGAGCTCTGTGATATATAGGGTTATATGATAGAGGAGAGAAGCTGAGCTCTGTGATACATATGGTTATATGATAGAGGAGAGAAGCTGAGTTCTGTGATATATATATGGTTATATGATAGAGGAGAGAAGCTGAGCTCTGTGATGGATATGGTTATATGATAGAGGAGAGAAGCTGAGCTCTGTGATATATATGGTTATATGATAGAGGAGAGAAGCTGAGCTCTGTGATACATATGGTTATATGATAGAGGAGAGAAGCTGAGCTCTGTGATATATAGGGTTATATGATAGAGGAGAGAAGCTGAGCTCTGTGATATATAGGGTTATATGATAGAGGGAGAGAAGCTGAGCTCTGTGATATATAGGGTTATATGATAGAGGGAGAGCAGCTGAGCTGTGTGATATATAGGGTCATATGATTTGAAGAAAGATTTCTGAGTAAAAAGCAGAGAAAATATAGACAGGACTTCTTGAAAGACAGTGGGTGTTCTGCCTTCTCTGCCCACATACAGTGATTGACAGCTTCTCCTGTATCAATGTGCATACAGAGCAAACTGTCACTCACAGTTGGTGTGTGGGATAAGCAGAACTTTTACTTTCTGTTTTATCCTTTTTTATACCAGAAATGATGTTGCGAACCATATAAACAATATAACAGATATATAATAGAGCTCAGCTTCTCAAACTCTACCATACCCTGCTCTCAAGTAGAGTAGCATAACCGCCTGACAGGTTCACTTCATTAAGCTACTATATCCCAACCACTGATAGGTGGCAGCGTAATAGCTAATGGCATTTACTTCAGCTGTAAGTGGGTTCAATGTTTTATTTGTATATATATATATACCTCCATGGCCCATTTTTAAACTGATGACACTCAGGGGGTGAGCAGTTGCAAAGATATACCAAATAGAATGGTCAAAGCCCAAATACATGATATATTATGCTATATTATATCCCCTAGTTATAAAATGGGGTTTACTGAGGTTTCTTCAGGCAAGGTTTTTTTTGTTAATGCTTCCAATAAATACAAACAATACATTAATTACCTCTTGTTTTCCATCAGTCTTCATGAGTGATAATCCTTAAAAAGTAAATGGTACATTGCCAAGAAGAAAAGGATAGGTATGACATCACTAGTGGCATGGTGCCTACTAGAGTTATGGCTTGGATCCAATAAAACTAAATGTGTAATCTATGAATTGTCAAACAAAAGTCCCCACATTGTTTAATGATTCTCTACATAGGGTTCTCTAAAATGTTTATCGGGATTCTCCTCTTCAGGTAACCCCTTTTGTAAGTTGTCAGCTAATTGCTGTAACAGAACTAAGGAACAAATCACGTGAAAAAAGAGAAGTTCCATAACGTATGTAGAGTTGTAAAGCTCTGTTGTGGAAACATGTATCAACATAGTCAGCTGTACAGAAGGTGTCAAGGCTTGGCAACTCATTCAATGATCTAAGTATGCGAGTCCTTTATTTCTATAAAAATTTCCATTTTCAAATAATTATTTAACCCCTTAATGACCGCCCACTGTCTTTTGGCGTCGCCGCAGACATCGGAGTTTGCAGCACCCGGTGCCGCAGCTGTTCCCAGACTTCGATGTCTGCAGCGACGCCAAAAGACGTTTACTGTA
Organism: Phyllomedusa bahiana; assembly: GCA_025379985.1. Classification (NCBI taxonomy): domain Eukaryota; kingdom Metazoa; phylum Chordata; class Amphibia; order Anura; family Hylidae; genus Phyllomedusa; species Phyllomedusa bahiana. Next base: position 9,599 of record JAODAL010003517.1, read on the forward strand.
GACTAACGACATGCACCAGCCGGCGTCAAAAGACAGTGGGCAGTCATTAAGGGGTTAAAGAGATTTACACATAATAGTACTCTAGGATTTCCCACAATCTTTAGAATAAAGGGGCTGCGGCAATAACTAAGCACTGAGACTGGACTGGAACACAGGTAAGCAGAAGTAGGCGACCAGGAGGGGGGACACAAGGATGTATGGAGCAGGCTCATGAGTGGAGCCTACTCCATGCGCAGTGGATGCTGGCTGTTAGTTACAGCTGGCATTTGTCTTCAGCAGCCAGGACTAGAGATAACTCTGATCCTGGACGTTTAACCATTTAGATGCTGCAGTCAACACAACTGCAGCATCTAGGCAGCTATGCACACTTCAGTCGACAAATAATAAGCCACCTCACAAGTCTGTAGAAGGCATAATAAAAGAGTTGTTGGTCTCAGAAAATGCAAAGCTAATTTTAAAAAAAAAAGTATTATGACTGTCTTTTGGGCCAAGAGCGCCAGAATTTCCAAAATTATGCAGTTTGTGAAAGGTTTGTGTGCTGCTGTAGTGAAAGTGTATTGTAAGTGGGCAAATGGTACCTCAGCAAAAAAAGTGATGTGGAAACTGTGGAGCACCATGTGCCATTGATGTGAGAGGTGAACAATGGCTACGAAGGTGCCCGAGGGCTGAAAAAATTCTGAGCAGGAGTGAAGTCTAAGTTACTGCCATGTGCAGATCTAGGGACGGAAGCCCTTAAATGGTTTGTCTCCCCACATTGTTTCGCAGAACCAAATACAGCTTTCATTCTTCCATCCTGTCTCTTACTGGTCAGGCTGTGCATATTTCTATGGCAGTGATTAGCATATCAGCTTCATATTCAAAGGTCTGCTGATTACTCTGACATGAGAGCAGGAGATGTTTATCTAAAGTCCAGAGAAGCTTCAAAGCTTAAGTAAACAAAAGTAATTAGTCTCCTTTGTTTGTAAGATCAGATAACACTCAAGCTGCAGACAGTTCTGTGTGCTGACCTGTGTGATGACATCATCCCTGCTGTCATATAACACAAACAAACAAGGGAGAGCAGGGCAGGGCAGGTCGGTAATCTAGATAAACCTGAGTGCACTCAGAGCTGATAAAACCACTTTTATTTCATCAACAAAGAAAAATAAACAAAGTAATATATTTGAAAAACATCTTCATTTACTGTTCCCTACAGGCTGAAAGCTAATCTTTGTAGTGAGACAACCCCATTAAAGTGGTCACTTGTGAAAAAGACAGAAACCAGTATGCAATAAGCTTGTTGTGTTTCTCTGTGAGAAGGAAAAAAAGCTGTTGTTCCTTCACTAACTTTGGTATTGCATTGGAACCTAGCAGCCCAACAAAGGAATTTCTATTGAATAGTAATGACAAGTAGTACATAGTTGCTCCATGTTTTCCTGAGCACGGACTGTATCTAAGGCCATGTTCACACGGCTTATTCTGGGACGTAATTCAGTCCGTAATTACGCGCCGAAGTGCGCTAATTACGGGCTGAATCCGTCCCAGTAACTACGGTAATGCACAGTTCTCATAGAGAACTATGAATTACGTCTCCTCTCCCTGCTCGGCGAATACGCCGAGGGGGGAGATAATTGACATGTGAATTACCAACGGCGTATACGCGCCGCTAGCAATGATTGTCTATGGGCCGGCGAAGTGCCGGCCCCCCGCTCGCTCCCCCGCTCCCGCCCCCGGCCACACGGCGTAATTGCGGGGCGGAATTACGCCCCGCAGTTAAGCCGTGTGAACATAGCCTTACAGTGACTAATTGGAAGGTATTTTTTATAATGTAATAAACTAAGGCCATATAAATACAGAACCCTCTGATATTCCACTGGTCATGCAAGTGCATGGGGTTCTTTATATCCCATTCACATGCCTAAGAAAAAAATAAACGCAGAATAATGAACATGCTACAGACTTTTAGGTCTGCAGCATGTTAATTATTGCGATGGATAAATACACTAAATTACAATTGAGCTTATGTGCATGTGGATCCATTGGCCAATTTATAAAAGGAATCTGAGTTTCAGTTTGAGACCAAAATTATATCATGTGAACATGGTTTAAAAGGGCATGTGGCCAAAACCCATCTTGAAGTAATTCCAGGCTTTACTGTAAGGCTATGTTCACACCGCTTATTTTGGGACGGATTTCCGTCCGTAATTCGCGCCGTACTGCGCGAATTACGGCTGAAATCCATCCCAGTCATTACGGTAATCCACAGTTCTCTTAGAGAAGTATGGATTCCGTCTCCTCTCCCTGCTCGCACAATACACCGAGCGGGGAGAGAAGTGACAAGTCAATTATTATCGGCGGGATACGCGCCATGAATAATGAATGTCTATAGGGCCGGCGAACTGCCGGCCCCCAACCTGCCCACGCTGCACTGCACACGGCGTAATTGCGGGCGAAATCTGTCCCCTCAATTACACCGTGGATAAGCCGTGTGAACATAGCCTTAATGTTGTACATCACAATATCATTATATTCCTTCAATTTTGGGCTGGGCACTTTTATTTTTAGACATGAACCTGATGAAAAGAAACAGTTATTCTATTCTTCTGTGTGATGTGCTCAAGTATTTTGCAGGGTAAATTGAAAATCTTTAAAAACGGATCCCAAAGGATTTTAATGATTCCATTGACTTATAATGGGGTCTGTCAAGTTTTCATTACAGATCTAGTTGTCAAAAATGCTGAAGCCCCTGACAAAAGGAAAAACAAATACATGAACACATCCTAAGACTGGTTTTAATTTGGCTATGGTATGGCATAGTACTTACAGTGAAATACAGTTTCAAGTATTAACTTTAACCTATAATGCTGAATTTTTTAAAATCATATCAAACTGAATTCATTTTCATGGCCTTTTTGATGTATTAAATCAACCTTCACATTAATGTCTATCCATTAATAGTACTTTGTTCAATTTGTTATCAAAATAGGTCTGTGTTCATTAACTTTTTAATACACATTTATTACTGTTAAAGCTTAGTTTTTTTCTGCTATAGAGCTTCAAATCCTCTGCATCTAATAATAAAATTTGACCTACCTGTAGTCACCATTGGAGGAAGCTTAGTAGTTCCAGAGTCTGTATTATTCCCATCTCACTGGTTAGCTTTAAACATTAAGTAAAGACTATTAGGCTATGTTCACACGGGTTAAATTGGGCCGCATTTCGCCATGTATTTCGCGGCGTACTGCGCTCAAATACGAGCGAAATGCGCCCCAGTCTTTACAGTAAACCACAGTTCTCATAGAGAACTATGGATTACGCTCCTCTCCCCACTCGTACAATATGACGCGCGGGGAGATAAGTGACATGACAATTACTACTGGCGAATACGCGCCACTAGTAATGAATGTCTATGGGGCCTGCGTACCATAGATGGGATGAGTTTTAAAATTTTTCTATTTCACAATCTATATTTTAAAATAATCTTGAAATTCTGCAGTTTTCACTCTGGCCACTAAGCATAATGTTGGTCTGACATTTAGGGGAACATGTATGAAAACTGTCTAAGTTTAAGACTTTCTCTGTTGCCCATAGCAACCAATCAGAGCTCCCCTTTCAATTTGTTCGGAGCACTATATGGAATGAAAGGGAAGCTCTGATTGGTTGCTATGGGCAACAAAGAAAGTCTTAGATCTAGACAGTTTTCATACATTAGTGTTATATAGAGATCACTTCTCAGCAGTCTACTCATTAAAGGGGTAATCCCATTTCATTGATTATGTTTAAGCATATAGGCAGAGGTAAATTCCGACTACAGCCAAAAACATTGCTGTTCTGAATTTGCTTCCTTCTTAAACCAGAGTTAGACAAGATCTTATCTCCTGCTAATGTACACAAGCTTCCTTAGTTACTGGCTACCTGTACCTGCTCTAACAGGCTCTAGTAGCAGTAGCCAGGATGATCACTCTCTGCTCTGTTTCTGATCTCTTTACATTACTTACTGACAAGCTCTAACCTTTTAGAGTTCTGTAGCATTGTACACTTCTGTATAAACTTTAGTTTACAAACCTCCAGCCTGATGTCCATCTAAAAGGATTAGCTAGGAAAAGCAGGGCTGATATGCTAATCACTGCTATAGACTGGCCAAATGAGGCTCTGTGAAACAGGATGGTGATATAACCCCTTTAACATTACAGGCAACATAATAATGAAATATAACACCAAGTTGTAGATAACACACTTTTAACAATAGGTGAAAGTCACAGTTCACTCTACTCTCCCATAGATGTTAATGAGTCAGCACCTGTTCACAGGCTCCTATGTCCCTGAATGTTGTTAACAGCAGCTCAGAAAAGATGGCTGTCCCCAAAATCATATACAGTCAATCTACAATCAGAAAATTAAAAAAAAAAGCTAAGAAAGGGATATGCATCAGTATTTGGATTTAAATAAGTAAAAAAAAAAAGGTAATACACTCCCCTTAAACTTGGTATGATTGCAGTGCTGCCAGGTCTGGTCAACTTATTTATGGGCCCCTATTGCAGCATGGAAAGTCAATAGACTGCAGTAAAACAGCCTGTAGTCTGCTAAGAGGGTTTCGAGAAAGCAATGAGGATTGTGAAACCTTATCTTTCTGTAGAAGACAACCGAAGAAGAAAAGGGGACCGGGCGCTCGTCTCGAGGAATAAATCCTGTGGGGAAAATGTGCGCGAAGATGGTCAGGTCAGTGACCATCTTTGCGCACATTTTCCACACCAGATTTATTCCATGAGACGAGCCCCCAATGCCCTTTTCTTCTTCGGTTGTCTTTTGCTGTTTTCCTGATGTCAGTTCGGCATTAGAGTTTTGAACCACGCGACTGCTGTCCCCGGGGCTTTGATTCAAAGCCAATCAAGTTTTTATGAGTGTTGTGCCTCTAAATTAGTTGCACAACACCATCAGGTGAGCACCTTATCATTATTTTATCATATTTATTAACCTATCAGACGTACTTTCACAGAAGAGCGCCATCTCCTTTTTTTTTTTCTATCTTATCTTTCTGTATACGCAGAGAATTCAGTGGTCATGTGTAAGTACAGCTCTGTTCCTTCTGCCGACACAGGTGGAAATATGACAGGGGGCACAATTCAGAGAAATTCCTTTTATGCAGCAGTCCTTATACATGGTTGGCATGTAGATGGAGACATTGGGCGGCATGTATGAACGGGGCTGCGCCAGATATCTGGCGTCTTTACAGCCCGATATCAGGCGCAGCCCTGTTCATACATTTTCAAATCTGGGAGGCGGGGCGCAGTAGAACCGTAGCGAAGCTATAGATTTATAGCTTTGCTACGGGATTTCTGGCGTATTACAGTCGGAACAGGTATACTACTTTCAAAGTGGTATACCTGAGCCAGAAATGTCGTGCAAGCGGTGGAATGGGTTCATAAATCACGCGCATTCTATGCCTTTTTTAATCGTATGAAATTTGGTGTGTAAACATGCATTTATTAGAGCTCTATAGCCGGCTGTGTGACATACAGCTCTCCAGACCACCATAGCCGGCTGTGTGACATACAGCTCTCCAGACCACCATAGCCGGCTGTGTGACATACAGCTCTCCAGACCACCATAGACTACTGTGTGACTTACAGCTCTCCAGACCACCATAGATTACTGTGTGACATACAGCTCTCCAGACCACCATAGCCGGCTGTGTGACATATAGCTCTCCAGACCACCATAGACTACTGTGTGACTTACAGCTCTCCAGAACAGGGCGGGAACGACGGGAGGCAGAGGGGAGGCGATTGCCTAGGGGCGGCCCCACCTCTGCCGTCACTAAAGGGGGGAAAGGCCCAAGGGTCCTTAACGTCGTCGGGGGTCCAAAAACCGCCTTTTGGTGGGCCCGGAGCCCGGCGGTCTCTTTTGCTTTTAAAGTGGTCGACTGGTGCCAACCATACACTTTCGGGGTTTGCGGGGGCAAGAGCAAAAACCCCTGCTCTGCAGGGCAGTGTGGGGCTGGCCCCACCGGAGGATGCTGAAAAATCCCCCTAGGCCACGGGGCCGATACGCGGGACACCCGGGGTCCCCCAAAAGAGCGAGGAACCCCCCCACAAACCCCGGGGCTTCTAAGTTGGGGACGCCGCGATGAAATGAGTCATCGGACGCCTGCCTCTCCTCAGAAAGCACAGCCCTTTATAGGCTGGGGCGCCTGAGGAGCTGCTGGAAAGGGGGGCCCCGCGCTGGGACTGGGTGAAGTCATCTGGCCCCCAAGTCGCCCGAAAGAGGCCGCGGGTGGGAATCAGGTAAGGGGGAGTAATTTTTGGGGAGTTCACAGGGGTTTTTTTCAGGGCGGATTTCGCGTAAATTTCGCGGCCCTACTGCCGGGGCAATACGTTGGAAACCGGCCCAAACAAAATTTGAGAAATGTGGATTCCGTCTTCCTGGCCCCGTTCGCCCGGAAAAACCCCGGGGTCGGGCGGGGGAAAAAAGTGACTTGGCCCCATTATCCCGGCGGGATAAGCCGCCGTGGGAAAAAGCAAAGTCTATGGGGGCCGGCGGGCAGGGGCCCCCCCCCCACCCCCCCCAAAAAAGGGCGTAAATTTGGGGGGAAATCCAAAACCCCAAAAAAAAGGGTTGAATAAACCGTGTGTAACCGGGCCCCCTTAAAGTTTTATTTTTACCCCCTGAGTGCCCCTATATCCCCAAAAAATGGTGCCCCTTTTAAAAATATTTCCTGCCCGTGGCCCCCTATTTACCCTGCCTGAGTGCCCCCAAAAATACCTGCCTGTGTGCCTCTATTCCCCCAGAATGTGCCCCTTATACCTCCCGTTTTGGGCCCCTATACAATATAAACCTGCCTTTTGGGCCCCTAAATACCTGCCTTTAGTGCCCCTGAATTTTTTCCCGCCCGAAATGCCCCCAATTTATAAACCTCCCGAGTGCCCCCATATCAAAATTCCTGCCTGATTTCCCCTAAATTTTCCCAACCCCGAGTGGTTTTATATCTATTTTACCCGCATGATGCCCCTTATACTTGCCCCGAGTGACCCAATTTTTTATATACCCCCCCTGAGGTTTACCAAATTTATACCTTCCTGGTAAAATTCCTCCCATTTCCCCCCATAGATGGCCAATTCCCAAATATACCTGGGCCCGAAAAGTGACCATAAAACTTTCCCTGGGGTGACCCTATATCTATATACCTGACTTTGGGGACCCGTTTATTCTGCCAGAGAGTGACCTTATATCAATTTTAAACCCGCCTGAGTGGGTTTTTATTTAAAAAAACTGTTTTCTAAGGGTACAAAAATATATTTACCTGCCCAATAGAGGGGATATCCAATAAAATGTCCCCGATGGGGACCTATATATACAACGCCCAAAATTTAGGGGAAAAATATACCTACTAACGCAGGGGGCCTATATTCTTCCTATCTGAGGGGACGTATATACCCGTTAAAATGAAGGGGGGCAAAAAAATTTTTAATAAAATTTTTAAGGGATTTGGGGTGAAATTTGAGGGGGGGGGGTCCCCAAAGATATTTGTGGGCAAAATTCCAAGGGGGGATATTGGCCGAGGGAAAAAACCGCTGGGGAAAGGTTAAACCGGGGGGGGAAAAAAGAAAAAGGGGAAAGGGGGGAAACGGGATTTTGGAATCAGAAAAAGGGCCGGTTCTTTTCCGGTGGGGTCAAACTTTTAAACCGGGGGTTAACCCGCAGGAATCCAAAAATTTTAATATCAAAAACCCGGAGGGGGGTTTAATAAGCTAGTATTTCTTTAAAATAAAAGGGTCCCTTTTAAATTGCGGTAAAATTTCAAATTTCAAAGGGGGGGCCCTGGGGACAAATGGAAAAGGCACAAAAAGGTTTGGGGGGGGGGTCGAGTTCCCGGGCTTTCCAAGGGGGTCCTGGCAGATTTTTTGGGTTTTTAATTAAGGTAAATAAGGTTTTTTGGGGTTCCTTGGTTGGGGAGGAGGTTTTAAGGTAAACAATTCCAATTGGGGTTCCCCCGGGGAGATTTGCTTTTAAAAGGGGGGGGGAACCCGGGTGGAATTTTTTAAATTTTGTTTGGGGGGGGGGGGGAAATGGGTTATTTAGGGATTAAAACTGGGGGGAAATTGAGGGGCCCGGCCGGGGGTTTTTGAATTAAAAACCAAAAAAAAATTGGCCAAAAGCCCCCCGGGGGGTAATTTTCAAAATTTTAAAGTTTACGGCTGAGGGTTTGGGGGAACGGGGAATCTTATGGGGGGGGGAATTTTTGCCAGGGGGAAAAATTAAGTGGAAGGAAACCCGGGGAAAGGTTTTATCTTCTTTTTAAACTTTTTCAGGGGGGGGTTTCAAAACCAATGGGGCAAGAAAATTCCAGTGAAAAGCCCTAATTTTAGGGGGGCCCTTTTTCAAAAGGACCTGGCAAAAAGGGGGTGTTTTAAAAAAGGGGCCTTTTGTTAAAAACTTTCCGGCCTGGGCGCAAAAGGTTATTTTACATGGGAAAAAAAAGTTTTAAAAAAAAAGTGGGGGGAAAAAGAGGGTTAAAACCCGGGGGGGGCAAAGTTTTTAAAGGAAGTGGTTGGGAAGGAAGCAAAAGGGAAAATTAAAAGGGGGTACTGGGGGCAAAGGGGGGAAAGGGGGAAAACGGGGGTGCAAAAGGGGGGTGGGAAAAAAGGGAAACCCTGGTTGGGGGGGGACCAGAAAGGGGAACTTGGGAAAAGTAAGCGGCGAGAAAAAGGCCTTTGGGTTGAAAGGGCCCGAAAAGGCCCCTTTTTAAAAATGGCCCTTTTGGCAAAAACCAAAAATGCATTTGGGCCCGGGTTTGGGGGGTTTTTTCAAATAAAAGGGGGCTTGGTTTTGACATAAAAAATTTACTTTTTTTTCCAAGGGCCCACCAATTAGGGGGGTTTTTTTAATAACAAAGCTCCTTTTTTTCCCAAACCAAAAACCATTGGGAAAATTCAGGTTGTGACAACAAAAATTTTTTCTTCCAGGCCACCAATTAGAAAAATTCCCTGTGGAACCCCCCCACTCCTTCCAAGGGCCCACCATTTTTGGGGTTCCCTTTTTGGGGTTGACAAAAAACCCGGCTTTTAAAATAAACCAATTAAGGGGGGGGGGCGTGGTTGGGGGCAAAAAATTTGCTCTTCCAAGGGACCCCCAACCAAATTTTTTTTTCCGGCTTTTGTGACTTTCAGCCCCCCCAGACTTTAAAAACCCCCTTAAAAAGCCGGGTGTTTGAATACAGCTCCCAGACCCCCTTTGATTACTGGTGACTTACAGCTCTCCAGACCACCATTTGATTACTGTGTGCTTTCAGCTCTCCCGAACCCCCATAATTACTGAGTGACAAACAGCTCTCCAGACCACCAAGCCCGGGTGGGGTTTGTTCCCAAAAATAAGCTCTCCAGACCACCCTAGCGGCTGTTGTGGGCATAAAGCCCCTCAGACCACCATAGATTTCTGTGTGACAATAACAGGCCCTCCAAAAACCTTTAACCCCAAACCCTTCCGGCCCGGGGGACATAAGCTTCCAGACCCCAAAGGGGGGACTTGTTGAAAAATATTTAAAAAGCTCTCCAGACCACCATAAGCCGGGTGTGTAATTTTCAGCTCTTTTAGACCCCCATTTGATTACTTTTACATAAAAAGGGCCCTTTTTTCCCAGACCCCCCCATAAACCCCCCCCTCCCGGGGTTACATAAAGCTCTCCAACCCAGGGGCCACCCTTAGAAAAATTTTCTGTTTTGACTTACAGCTCCCAGACCAAACCCTAGGGGGGTTACTGTGGGAAAATACCCGGGCCTCCAGACCCCCCTAGCCGGCTTTTGTGAAAATCAACTCTCCAGACCACCATAACACTGTGTGACCTAAAGCTTTTCCCCGACCCAACCCCAATTCCCGCCCCGGCAGTGTTTACTTTAAAACTCTCCAGACCAAACCCTTTGAACCCGTGTGAAAAAAAGCTCTCCAGAAAACCAAAAAAATAATTAAAAATGTTTTTACATAAGCTCTCCAGACCACCATAGAACTGTGTGGGGTTAAGGTCTCCAGACAAACCCAAAAACCCGGGTGGTGAAAATAAAGCTCTCCCCCTAAAACCACCATTAGCCCCCGGGCTTGTGTTCCTTTTCCCCCTTTTAAACCCCGGTTGGGTGTGAGTATAGACCCCACTCCCCCCCCATACCAAATTTTGTAACATACCCAAAACCCCTGTTCCCCCATAGCCGGTAATGACATAAAAAGCCCCCTGCACCCTATAGCCGGGTATATAACATCCAGCCCTCTATCCTTCTATAGCCGGATCTGTAACATACAGCCCTCTGTCCTTCTATAGCCGGGTACATAACATCCATCCCCCTGCCCCCCTGTAGCTGTCTATACAACATACAGCCCCCTGTTTCCCCCATAAACCAAAAACTGTGTAACATAAAGCCCCCCTATTTTTTATAAACCCAGTATTATTTAAAATACGTTTCCCTGTCCCCCTTTTATAGCCGGGGTATATAAATTTTCAAACCCCCCCCTGCTATAGCCCGGGGATATAACATTCCCGCCCCCTGCCTGCATAAACCGGGGGAATATAAAAAAACCCGGGCCCCCTTTTCCCCTATAGCCGGGTATAAACTTACGCCCCCCCTTCATAGCCGGGTATACAACATCCAGCCCTCTATCCTTTTTTAACGGGTTAAAACCCAGGGCCCCCCAAACCTTTTATAGCCGGGTATAACAACATTAGTCTCTTTCCTTCAAAAAGCCGGGTAAACAACTACAGATCCTATTTCCCTTTTAAAAAGCCGGGTATATAACATCCAGCCCTCTATCCTTCTATAGCCGGGTATATAACATCCAGCCCTCTATCCTTCTATAGCCGGGTATATAACATCCAGCCCTCTATCCTTCTATAGCCGGGTATATAACATCCAGCCCTCAAACCCTTTTAAAGCTGGGGAATAACACCAGCCCTTTCCTTTTATAAGGCCGGGTTTAAACCCTAAGCCCTCTATCCTTCTATAGCCGGGTATAAAACATCCAGCCCTTTTTTTATAGGGCCCGGGGTATATTAAACCAGCCCTCTATCCTTTATAGCCGGGTTTTATAACATCCCGCCCTTTTTAAAAGCCGGGGGGAAAAAACATCCAGCCCCCCCTATCCTTCTATAGCCCGGGGATATAAAAATCCATCCCCCTCTATCCTTTTTATACCCCCTATTTTAACATCCCGCCCTCTAAAACCTTCTATAGCCCCGGGGGAAAAAAAATTCCCCCTTCCCCCTTATCCATCCTATAAACCGGGTAAAAGAACACCCGCCCCTTCCTTTAGCCGGGGAAAAAAAAACACCCAAAAAGAGGGAAAAACCCCCTTTAACCTTCTATAGGCCCTGGGTTTTTAACATCCACCCCTTTTCCTTCTATTGACCCTTTTATTAAAAATCCACCTTATTTCCCTTTTAAAAGCCGGGTATATAACATCCAGCCCTCTATCCTTCTATAGCCGGGTATATAACATCCCGCCCCCTTTTTTATAGCCTTTTTTTAAAATCCCCGGCCCCTTATCCCAAAAAGCCCGGGGATATAAAACCCGGGCCCCCTTTTCCCTTTTTTTCCCGGGAAAATTTAAATCCCATCCCTCTATTTGCGGGTAAATAACAAAAAGCCCCTCCCCCTTTATAGCCGGGTATTTAACTTCCCGGCCCCCGCCTTCTATTTGCCGGGGTATTAACAAAAGCAGCCCTCTATCCTTCCCATAACCGGGTATAAACAACCCCGCCCTTATCCTTTTTAAAAAGCCGGTATATAACCCCCCCCCCTCCAAAAGCCGGGGATATAAAAACCAGCCCCTCCTTATAGCCGGGGTTTTATAAAAATTCCCCTACCCCTCCCTTTATAGCCGGGGATAAAAATCCAGCCCTTTTATAGCCGGGAAAAAACACCAGGGCCCCCTTTTATAGCCGGGTATATAAACCACCCGCCCTTTTATAACCGGGGGATATTTTAACCCCGGGGCCCCCTATTTTTTAAAACCGGGGAATATTAAAATCCAAACCCCGTTTTTATTGCCCGGGGGAAAAAACCCTCCAGGGCCCCCATAACCCCCCCGGGTAAAAAACAACCCCCCTTTTATAGCCGGGTTTATAACCCCTCCCCCCCGCCCCCATAGCCCGGGGGTTTAAAAAAAACGCAGCCCTCTTTTTGCCGGGGATAAACACCGCCCTCTTCCCATAGCCGGTTTTTTTAACCGGGAGCCCTTCTATTGCCCGGGGGATTTAAAAACCCCACCCTTTTATAGCCGGGTATATAAACCCAGCTTTTTTCTATCGCCTTATATAACAAAGCAGCCCCCCTATTTTTGGGCCCGGGGGTAAAAAACACCCGCCCTCTATAAACCCCCCTATAAAAAAACGCAGCCCCCTTTTTTTGCGGGATATAAAACCAGCCCACCCTTTTTAGGCCGGGTTTTAAACGACCCCCATCCCTCTATTGGGCCCGGGGGTAAAACCCCTTTTAGCCCAGACCCTTTTATACCCCGGGGTTATTTTAACACGGGAGCCCCCCTATAGCCGGGGAAATAAAACGCACCCTCTAAGGGGGGTATATAAATCCCCCAGCCCCTTTTATAAACCCGGGGAAAACACGCAGCCCCTTTTTAAAGCCGGGTAATAAAAACCAGCCCTCTATTTTTGCCGGGGGGATATAACACCCAGCCCCTTTCCCCATAGCCGGGGATAAAACACGGGAAGGGCCCCCTATAGGGGTATATAACAACCCGCCCCCCATAGCCGGGTATATAAACCAACCCCTATAGCCGGGAATCATTCCACCGGCCAGCCCTCTATAGCCGGGTAAATAAAAACCCCAGCCTTTTATTTGGGGTTATAAAAACCCGCCCCCCTATAGCCGGGTATATAACACGCAGCCCTCTATAGCCGGCTATATAACACGCAGCCCTCTATAGCCGGGTATATAACAAACAAACCCTTAAAAGCCGGGGGATTAACAGCAGCCCTCTAATAGCCCGGGGATAAAACACGCAGCCCTCTATAACCCCGGGGATATAACCAACACCCTCTATAGCCGGGTAAATTTTAAAACGCACCCTCCCATAAACCGGGGGTATAAAAACAAAGCAGGCCCCCAAAGTGCCGGGGATATAACCCAGCCCCCCCCCCCTTTTTATAGGCCGGGTAAATAAACACGCGCCCTTATAGCCCGGTTTTATTTAAAAAACGCCCCGCCCTCTATTCTGGGATATTTAAAAGCAGCCCCTTTTTTTGCCGGGGTATATAACACCGCCCCTCTATTTTTTCCGGGGTTATATAACCCCGCCCCCCCTCTATAGCCGGGAATTTTTAAAACGCAGCCCTCTATACCGGGGGATATAACACCAGCCCCCCTATAGCCCGGGGAATTTAAAATCCCGCCCTCTAAAAAAACCGGTTTATAAAAAATCCCGCCCCTATAGCCGGGGATATAAACCAAACCAAACCCTTTCCAATAGCCGGGTATATAACACGCAGCCCTCTATAGCCGGGTATTTACACCACCCCTTTTTGCCGGGTATAAAACCCCGCAGCTCTCATATATTTCCGGTTTATTTTAAAACCGGGAGCTCTCTATAACCGGGGATATAACACGCAGCCCCCCCTATAAGGCCCGGGGGTATAACACGAGGGCCCTTTTTTAAAACCGGTTATATAATCCGGGTCCCCTATTAACCCCGGGGGTAAAAACACCCGCCCCTATAGCCGGGTAAAAACACGCACACCCTATTTTAAACCGGGGATAAAACACGCCCCGCCCTTTATAGCCGGGGGGTATTCACGCAGCCCCCTATACCCGGGGATATAACACCCAGGCCCTCTAAAGCCGGGGGATATAACACCGGCAGCCCCCTATAAACCCCGGGGATATAACACCAGCCCTTTTATTGCCCGGTATATAACACGCAGCTCTCCAAAAAGCCCCGGAAAATAACACGCAGCCCCCTTTTTGCCGGGGGATATATAACACGCAGCCCTCTATAGCCGGGTATATAACACGCAGCCCTCTATAGCCGGGTATATAACACGCAGCCCTCTATAGCCGGGTATATAACACGCAGCCCTCTATAGCCGGGTATATAACACGCAGCCCTCTATAGCCGGGTATATACAAAAGCCGACCCTCTATAGCCGGGGATATAAAACCCCAGCCCTCGATACCCGGGGAATAACAACCGCCCTCTTTTGCCCGGGGATATAACACCAGCCCTCTATAGCCCCGGGTAAATAAAAACGAGGTATCTATAAGGGCCCGGGGGTTTTTTTTTAAAACCAGCCCCCCTATAAGGCCCCGGGGGGTTTTTTAAAAAATAAAACCTAAAATAACACCAGCCCTCTATAGGCCCCGGGGTTTTATAACACTCAGCCCTCTTACCGGGGGTTTAAATAAAACCCCAGCCCTCTATAGCCGGGGTTTTAAAACCCCCCAAACCCCCTATAGAAGCCGGGGGATATAACCCCAAACCCTTTTAGCCGGGGATATAACACCCACCCTCTATAGCAGGCCGGGGTTTTTAACACGGGGCTTTTCTTAGCCGGGTATAAAACCGCAGCCTCTATAGCCGGGGATTTAACCCCAGCCCCCCTATAGCCGGGTATATAAAAAACGCAGCCCTCCTATAGGCCCGGGGAAAATAACACGCAGCCCTCTTTTAGCCGGGTTTTATAACCCCGCAGCCCTCTATAGCCGGGTATATAACACGCAGCCCTCTATAGCCCCGGGGAAAAAAACGCAGCCCTCTAAAAGCCGGGTATATAACCCCGCAGCCCTTATTTGCCGGGGGTTTTTAACACGGCCCCCTATAAAACCGGGGAAAAAACCGCAACCCTCTATTTCCGGGTATATAACACGCAAACCCTCTATACCGGGGGATAAAAACACGCAGGGCCCCTATAGCAGGGTATATAACACCCAGCCCTCTATAGCCGGGTATATAACACGCAGCACTCTATAGCCGGGTATATATCACGAAGCCCTCTATAGCCGTATATAAACCCCCACCCTCTATAAACCGGGTTTTATAAACCCCGCCCCAACAAAAGCACCCTCTTTAGCCCCGGGGATATAAAAAAACCCGCCCCCTTTAGCCGGGTATATAACACGCAAGCCCTTATAGCCGGGTTTTAAAAAACACGCAGGGCCCCCTATAAACCGGGTAAATAAAAACGCAAATCTTCCCGGGTTTTGACCCCCCAAAAACCCCGGGGATTCCGGCCCTTAAAGCCGGGATAAACCCGGGGCCCCCTTGGCCGGGTTAAACCGCGGGGCCCCCCCCTAGGGGGGCGGCCTCTTGGGGGGACAAAAGGGAGGCACCCTCTATAACCCCGGGAAGGGAAAACCGCCCTCAACCGGGGGGAAAAACCCCTTTGTGGCCCGGGGAAAAACGCCCTTCTTGCTGGGATTCCTAGCCCCGGGAAAGGGGGTTTAAAAATTCCGCCCCTTTGGGGGGCTTCCGCCCTTTTTGGGGTTTTCCCCGGCCCCCCTTCCGGGGGATTCCAGGGCCCCGGAGCGGGGGAAAAAGGGCCCCTTAAACCGGGAGTTTCGCCCAAATTTTCAAAAAAAAAAAATTTAAAAAAGGGGGTAAAAAAAAAAAAAAAAAAAATAAAAAAAAAAAAAAAAAATAAAAAAAAAAAAAAAAAAATTCCCGTCGGAAAGGCCGGGGTTTCCCCGGCCCTTTTTATGAAGGGATTAACCCCGGGCCCTCATTTCCCCGGGGGTTAATTCAGAGCCCTCCCGGGGATTAACCGGCCTGCTCCGGGGCATGGAGGAGTGACGGGCACAGGGGAGCTGGGCACCAGGTGCCTACAGAGGACTCGTAACTTTCTCATCTCTTCTATGCCCGACACTCCAGCGTCAGAGATCGGAGACAAGTCAGGGGCACGGCGCATTGTAGATGGCAGTGATACAAGTGTCTCCTATTCAGACCCTTCTCCTGATGTGGCACTACAATGCCCAGCAGAACACATGGCACTGCTGCTGCTGGCACTGGCCGGTAGATCATGGTGTGTGTTACATAGCTGCATCCTATATAGCACCTGAAGACCTCTAGCATTCTCTGATGTGGAACCACAGTGCCCAGTACGGCAGGATGCCCCTTTTGTGGCAGCGCTGGGCATTAGATCACGGTGTTAGTCACACAACTTCATCCCATGGCTACAGCACCTTTAGACCTCTAGCAACCCTTTCCCTGATGTGGAACTCCAATGCCCAGCATGGCACGGGATGCCCCCTTATGTGGCCAGCGCTGCCCAGTAGATTAGTTACTTACTTAATTACAGTCCCTTTAACAATTACAATGCCCAGCATGGCACAGGATGCCCCCTTAGCTGCTGACACTGGCCAATAGATTATGGTGTCAGGTACACAGCGGCATCCTATGGCTATAGCACCTGGAGACCTCTAGTATTCTCTGATGTGGAACTACAGTGCCCAGCATGGCACGGGATGCCCCCTTATGTGGCCAGCGCTGCCCAGTAGATTAGTTACATACTTAATTACAGTCCCGTTAACAACTACAATGTCCAGCATGTCACAAGATGCCCCCTTTGCTGCTGGCACTGGCCAATAGATTAGGGTCTTAGTTACACAGCTGCATCCTATGGCCATAGCGCCTGGAGACATCTAGTATTCTCCGATGTGGAACTACAGTGCCCAGCATGGCACAGGATGCCCCTTTTATGGCAGCGCTGGGCATTAGATCATGATGTTAGTCACACAACTTCATCCCATAGCTGCAGCACCTTTAGACCTCTAGTAACCCTTTTCCTGGTGTGGAACTGCAAGGCCCAGCATGGCACAGGGTGCCCCTTTTGCTGCCATCTCTAGCCATGAGTAACTCCTGGGATTGTGTGGTATCCCTGTGATCCCGGCCGGATCACTATCTCCTCTTCCAGCTTGTTCTCACCATTTCCCTTTTCCTCTTTCATTTCATCCACTTTTCAGTCTCCTTATTCTCCACCCTGTTTCCTCTGTTCTCTTATCTTCCCAGCTGCTTTCCTGCTCCCCCTCCATGAAAGTAAACAGGGTAATTTCCTCTTGGACTGGTCATGTCCTGCTTAGACGCAAGTCCTGGAGAACAATGCAGCCTGGGCTTTGCGGGAAGAACCAGGTGCATTGCCCGGGAGACGTGACTCTGCCACCAGCATGAATACTGCCAGTGTCACATAATAGCAAAGTTTTCTGAGCCGCCTTGTGCTGCTGAATGGCTGCAGCCGTCCATTCCTAGTGCAGCTTTCGAACTCCATCATAGGCTTAATAATCCATAGGATGGAGCAGGGGACACAGCGTGTCCTTCTAATCAATCACCCTGGACTGATTATTAACCTGCTGGTCTCCATACAAAAGCCTCCCCTGCCCAGAACCATTTTCCTGAAATATTAGGGCTAATAATCAGGACACGGCTCCTTGTAAGAGCAGTTTGTTATTCTCATACGTTTCTGTTGTGTCTTCCTTGTCAGCTCTAATACTCCTAAGACCCCTTGGCTCCTGGTCGTTGTATCACATAGAGAATTGTCATTTTGACCCGTATCTGTATTGAGAAGACGATAATAATCCATCAACGGAGTAATTGCATGACATTACAATAACATTGCAATTATGGACTCCACCAGCGGGACTCCAGCCAATGTTCACAAGGAGATTATATTTTAGATAGTGTCGTCATTGGAACATCATGCTGCCCGGTATCATATAACCGACACTATGTTGTCCCTTGGACTGGGAAAGTATGATGAAAAGTGGTCTGCAGGTTGCAGAAAGCAAGTGAAAAGTCCCATGTACAGTATACAGTTATGACAGGTCCCAGTGCATGTGATATATAAAGTATACAGTTATAAGAGGTCCTATGTGTATGTGATATATAAAGTGATAGGTCCTATATACAATTATGACATATCCTATGTGTAGGTGATATATAAAGTGATAGGTCCTATATACAATTATGACATGTCCTATGTGTAGGTGATATATAAAGTGATAGGTCCTATATACAATTATGACATGTCCTATGTGTAGGTGATATATAAAGTGATAGGTCCTATGTAAAGTATACAGTTATAAGAGGTCCTATTTGATACATAAAGTGATAATCCTATATAAAGTATACAGTTATAAGAGGTATAATGTGATATATAGCATAATAGGTCCTATGTAAAGTATACAATTATGACAGGTCCCAAGTGCATGTGATATATAAAGTATAGTTATAAGAGGTCCTATGTGTATGTGATATATAAAGTGATAGGACATGTCATAATTGTATATAGGACCTATCACTTTATATATCACATACACATAGGACATGTCATAATTGTATATAGGACCTATCACTTTATATATCACCTACACATAGGTCCTATATACAATTATGACATGTCCTATGTGTAGGTGATATATAAAGTGATAGGTCCTATATACAATTATGACATGTCCTATGTGTAGGTGATATATAAAGTGATAGTCTATATACAATTATGACATGTCCTAGTGTATTGATATAAAAGTGATAGTCCTATGTAAGTATACAATATAAAGGTCCTATTGTAGTGATATATAAAGTGATAGGTCCTATATACAATTATGACATGTCCTATGTGTAGGTGATATATAAAGTGATAGGTCCTATGTAAAGTATACAGTTATAAGAGGTCCTATTTGATACATAAAGTGATAATCCTATATAAAGTATACAGTTATAAGAGGTATAATGTGATATATAGCATAATAGGTCCTATATAAGGTATACAGTTATGACAGGTCCCAAGTGCATGTGATATATAAAGTATACAGTTATAAGAGGTCCTATGTAAAGTATACAGTTATGACAGGTCCTATGTGTATGTGATATATAAAGTGATGGGTCCTATATACAATTATGACATGTCCTATGTGTATGTGATATATAAAGTGATGGGTCCTATGTAAAGTATACAATTATAAGAGGTCCTATGTGTAGGTGATATATAAAGTGATAGGTCCTATATACAATTATGACATGTCCTATGTGTAGGTGATATATAAAGTGATAGGTCCTATGTAAAGTATACAGTTATAAGAGGTCCTATGTGTATGTGATATATAAAGTATACAGTTATAAGAGGTCCTATTTGATACATAAAGTGATAATCCTATATAAAGTATACAGTTATAAGAGGTATAATGTGATATATAGCATAATAGGTCCTATATAAGGTATACAGTTATAAGAGGTATAATGTGATATATAGCATAATAGGTCCTATATAAGGTATACAGTTATAAGAGGTATAATGTGATATATAGCATAATAGGTCCTATGTAAAGTATACAGTTATGACAGGTCCTATGTGTATGTGATATGTAAAGTGATAGGTACCATGTGTATGAGATGTAAAGTATACAGTTATAAGAGGTCCTATGGGATTTATAACATAATAGGTCCTATGTGTATGAGATGTATCGGGATAGGTCCTATGTAAAGTATACAGTTATAAGAGGTCCTATGTGATATATAAAGTGATAGGTCCTATGTACAGTATACAGTTATGACAAGTCCTATGTGTATGTGATATGTAAAGTGATAGGTCCTATGTAAAGTATACAATTATAAGAGATCCTATGTGATCTATAAAGTGATAGGTCCTATGTAAATTATACAGTTATAAGAGGTTCCATGTGATATATAACAATAGGCCTAGAAGTATACAGTTATAAGAGGTCCCATGTGATATATAAAGTGATAGGTCCTACTGTATGTAAAGTATACAGTTATGAAAGGTCCTATGTAATATAGAAAACTATCCAAGGTCTGTTTATATATATATATATATATATATATATATATATATATATATATATATATATATATATATAAGGGATAGATTCTATGTGAAACATGCAGTTATGAAAGGTTCTAAGTAGTATATAAAGCTGTGAAAGGTCTACGTTATATAAAGTGATAATTCCTTTATAAAGAGATAAAGTTCTGAAAGGTCCTATACAATATAGAAAGCTGTCCAAGGTCTATGTGACCTATAAAGTGATAAGTCGTATGTGAAGTGTATAGTTATGAAAAGTCCTATGTAGTATAGAAATCTGTGAAAGGTCTCTGTGACATATAAAGTGATTCTATGTGATGAGTACAGTTATGAAAGGTCTTAAGTAGTATAGAAACTGTGAAAGGTCTGCATTATATAACGTTATGTCTTTTGTGAAGTATAGAGTTAGGAAAGATCCTATAGAATATATAAAGCTGTTAAAAGGTCTGTTATACGTAAAGTGATATGTCCTATATAATACATAAAGCTGTAAAAGGCATATGTGATATGTAAAGTGATAGGTTCTATGTAAAATATAAAGTTGTACATGGTCCTTGTGATATATAAAGTGAGGTGACCTGTGTAAAGTGTACAGCTATGGAAGGTCCTATGTAATATATAAAGCTTTAAAGTTATATGTCCTATGTACAGTATACAGTTATAAGAGGTTCTATATTACATATAAAGCTTTAAAGGTAGTTGTGAATCTATATAAAGTTATATGTCCTATGTATACAGTTATGAAAGGTCCTATATTACATATAAAGCTTTAAAAGGTGTATGTGATCCATAAAGTTATATGTCCTATGTAAAGTATACAGTTATGAAAGCGTCTATGCAATATATAAAGCTTTAAAAGATCTAGAAAACCACTTGAAGCAGTGCTGCAATAAAGTGATATGTTCTATGGGAAGTATAAAGTTGTGAAAGGTTCTATGTATTATATAACGGTATGCCATGTTCTGCGTGAAATCTAAAGTTGGGTAAAGTTTGCCTTTATAGCTATACATGGCCCAATTAACAGTAAATACTGTACATGTCAAAGGATAGAACATCCAATCTACCATCATTCAGTCCTCAGGAGATGATACCTGGGAGCAAGAAGCAAACTTTGACACATGTGAAATAGCAGACTTCTAGCATATATGGTCCTGAACTACCTGACCCAAGCTAGAAGCTGATGAGACAAGATGCGGTGTGGAGTAATGTGCTTGTTGTATGTACACTACATGTGATGGGTGATGAAATATTATTATTACAAATATTGGGCCAATATCGCTTCTATTTATGTTAGTGAAATGCGGCTGTGGTGATGATGCAGCCACAATTGTATTCTTCTCTCAGCACCTGTTCTCTTCACAAGGAAAAGGAGGAAACAGTTGCTATTTTTCTGCTTATTGTTTACATATGATGCAGACTTTTTCCTTAGTATTAACAAATAATTAACAATTTCCTGTGTTTGGAGTTGTTTCCTGATATTCCACAGCAGACAGCCATTGATGCATTCTAGGTACACAGCCCAAGGTATGCAAGTGTGCCAACACAGGAATACAATATGTGGACATACCAGGGCCATGTTATCATTCAGCAGCCAGTGTTCATTTCCCCAGATTTTTATGCATACAATTGTATGTGTGTGTGTGTGTGTGTATATATATATATATATATATATATATATATATATATATATAATATATATATATATATATATAGATAGTGTATATATATAGATGTGTATAAATATGCATGTTATGTATACATATGTATGTATATATGTGTGTGTGTGTGGTGTGTATATATATATATATATGTGTGTGTGTGTATATATATATATATATATATATATATATATATGTGTATACATAATGTGTGTATAAATATGCATGTTTGTGTGTTTGTATACATATGTATGTATATATGTGTGTGTGTGTGTATATATATATATGTATATTAGTGTGTGTGTATATATATATATATATATATATATATATATATATAAATGTGTGTGTAAATATATATACAGATACACGGGCAGTCCCAGACTTACATCGTTCCAACTTACATCTGTCCCCTAGTTATAAACGGAGACTTATAGGGCATGCTGGCACTTGTAGTTCCATGTTCCACAGCAGATAGGAGCTGTGAAACGACAAGTTCTAGCATGCTACAGTAGCTCATGAGGTGAAAATGAGGTAAAAACTTCTTAATAAGGGTACAGACAGCAAAACAAATGTAAAGACCCCTCCCCTTCTCTTGTGCTGGAGTTACATTAAATAAATATACCTGTTCCAAGTTACATACAAATTCATCTTAACAAACCTACGGTCCCTATTCCGTAACCCGGGGACTGTCTGTGTGTTATATATATATATATAAAAGCTGACAGAAATGACCTTAAGGCTTTGCATAAATGGCAATAACCTAGTATAACAAAATCTATATAAAAGCCGGTGATCTGCTCACTAATTCAAAGTGAAATCCTCCATTGGAAGGAAGACTATTGTGGCAATAAAAGCTTTATATTTGGGAGTTGTGTTTCATATTTTACAGGATATACAGTATTATTTGAAGAGAGTCAAAGGTGCAGGTTGACTTTAAGGATCACTTTTCAATGAGCTGTGGAAGTGTCTATTAGATTCCCTGTGTCTTTAATGTTAATTTAGAGGGTTGACGATGTGTATTGAAAGCTTTAAGTTCAGTTTCATGCCTTTGAGTTGGAATGGGGTAAAGAAGCTATGATGCAAATCTGGCTATGTTCACACGGCTTAACTGCGGGGCGTAATTCCGCCCCGCAATTACGCCGTGGTAGCGGGGGAGCGAGCGGGGGGCCGGCACTTCGCCGGCCCATAGACAGTCATTGCATTGTATACGCCGCTAGAAAGTGACCTGTGAATTATCTCCCCCCTCGGCGGATTCGCCGAGCAGGGAGAGGAGACGTAATCCATAGTTCTCTATGAGAACTGTGCATTACCGTAGTTACTGGGGCGGATTCGGCCCGTAATTGGCGCACTTCGGCACGTAATTACGGACTGAATTACGTCCCAGAATAAGCCGTGTGAACATGGCCTTAGTGTCATAAAATGAGCCACAGTTTACTTTTGTAGTTTATCTGTATAATTCTTCATCTGTGTATTTGACATAAATAATACATTGCTATACCATATTTATGATCTATAACTTGGTATTAATGACGGTTGTGACAACTTTATCCTACATTATGAATATATGAATGATAAACTCAATGAAACTGCATTCCTACATTTCCACCAACCTGTAGCCGAGTACTTGATGACAGTATTTTATTAAGCAGTAGAGCCCACTTCTTCTGTCAGTAATCTAGTTCTGAGCAAGACATACCTCTCATTGTGCTATAAAATGAGAATCACGCCAGCCCTGTGTCTGTATTGCCATCCTTTTATCCATACGTCTTTCCACTGCCTGCAGTGAATTGCTGTGCTTTATAATAGCCTATGAGCCCCTGAACTACATTTTGTGAAACTCCAAAAGTTTCCCTCTTTCATAATAGTCTGTCTGTGAATACATGGCAGAGATACTGTGTGCAGCGTTCCAATTTTCCATTGCATTGAGAGGGAAGGCTCCATCAGACATTCTTTACAAGCTGAAGTAAGCCAGATTGTAAAAATTCAAAAGAAAAGAAAACTTGGTGTGTAATTTCCCGGCTAAATCACTACCGCTTAGACTGTCAGCTTTCTAATTAGTCTGGCCAGAATATGTACTATTATAGGTAGAGGGTTCAGCAGTACTAGTGGTGTAAGTTGAGGATTTGTGGCCAAATGATTGTTGTATAACTCCTGAAAAAAATCACAGAAAAATATACAAAATCGACTCTAAAATATAACTTTTAATACTTATCAATTAAAAATACACATGTCCAGTATTTGTCATTTAACATTCTACAACCCAAACTGGAGGAAAAAATGTATGTATCATATGTCCCGAAAGGCAAAAGATAACTTAATTACACCTCGCTACCCTACCAGCTGGTGGAATGCTCTGCATCTTGGAGTTTGGTCTTATGTGATCCCCTGAGGAACCCTCTGCCTATTTGGAGGGGGAAACGCGTTGGGATGTGACTTTTATCAAAAATCAAAACTTTATCAAAAATCTGTATCTATTTTATGTACTGTACTATCTATATGGTTTAGTTATTTGAAAAAATTGTGTTTTGGAAAGGTATTTGGTGACCACCACTAGAATTGTATATGTGTTAGGGCTGTATAGGGAAAGCCCTCCAGTGGTGGGGCCGCCCTTTTTGGGGCGATGTCCCCACGTATTTGGTAGGATAACAGTAGGGGCCAGAATAGGTTTATATGAGTGTTATCTATTGTTTTGTCCATAGAGTTGTTGGACAGTGTGGTGGTTATTAAGTTATCTTTTGCCTTTCAGGACATATAATACATACATTTTTTTCCTTCAGTTTGGGTTGTAGGATGTCAAATGACATAAATATTGGACATATGTATTTTTAATTGATAAGTATTAAAAGTTATATTTTAGAGTGGATTTTGTATATTTTTCTGTGATTTTTGTTTTAATTTTTTTTATTTTTTTCAAATCCCGTATATATATTTCTTTTTTCTGTGAGTATTTGTATAACTCCTGCCATCCTATTCTGTTAGGTACAGTATCTTATAGCTCCATACTACGGAGGCTATGCAGTATAGCATTGCTTATGCCATAACTCCATTCTGTTTTATGATGTAGACAGTAAATGGATGAACTCTATATTTTAACTTTTTTTTTATTAAAAAAAAGCCTAGGTTGACCCAAGTTTTCAAAAAGTATGAGACACCCCTACAGTAAATAAGATGGGCGTGGAAATGACATAGTTAGGCCATGTTTACACGGCTTAAAATGGGCCGTATTTCGGTCCGTAATTACGCGCCGAAGTGCGCCAATTACGGGCCGAAAACGGCCCATTCATTACGGTTTAATTTTACAGTTCTCAGAACTATGGGTTCTTCTCCTCCTCCCGCCGGCGAAGCCGCCGGGCGGGGAGATAAATTGACATGTCACTTTCTAGCGGCGTATACGCGCCACTAGTAAGTGATTGTCTATGGGCCGGCCCTGCGCTCACGCTTCCAGCCCCGCCCACGTCCACGTGTAATTGTGGCAGTAATTATGACCTTTCTTTCATTAAAAAAACTACCAGTTTCAAATGAACATAGCCTTAATGTGAATTCTATTGTGATTTTGCCATATAGCAAGATGTCAGTATTTTGAGGTTTGTGTTGAGTCCCGTCCTCTCCCTCTGCTCCCCGCAAAGAAAAAGGATTCAAAAGTAATGGTTCACTTGTATCCTTCTAAATCCATTCCCCACATGCATGCATATCAATTTGATATATAATTTTTTATTAATAGCAGCCAGTACTCATGTGGTCCTTACACTATTAGCAGTTTGCCATCTATAGTCCAAATAGCTTCAAGGTCAAACTTTAATATTATATATATTTAATAATTATATTGCAGTGTTACATTTTAGTATTATGCCACATGCCGTATCGAGGTTTCTAAAAAATGTCCTAAAGTATCTGGCACCAAGAAGTTAGCAGCACATCCTTTATGTCCTTAAAGGGGTTGTTTCATCATGCTGCTGCAGAGGCACAAGCAGTTTTACATTCATGCATCCTGTTTCTGCCTGATCCGGTTGTGGGTGGTTCTATAGCAGTTATCTGCGTATGAGCTCTGTATTCACAGCTCTTCTAACTGCACTGCCATGAGAGCAGGAGATGTTGTCAATGAGCTCTAAAGCTCTCTGCTCTAAAGTAAACAAGTAATTGGTCTCCTTTGTTTGCTAGAAATAACGCACTCTGTTCTCAAGCTGCCGGCTGTCAATCCCTGCTCTCAAATGACGACCTGTGTGTACATAGAGCAGATAACATTTCTGTTATCTCTTAACAAAGCAAAAGAAACAAAGCAATATATTTGGAGAAACCTTCAATGACTTATCCCTACATGTTGAAAGCTAATCTTTGTAGCGTAACAACCCCTTTAAAGTTTGAGGAGGGCCTCTATGGTTTAGACTTGGTTTTGCAGCACATCCAACAGACAATCAATTGGATTGAGATCTGGGGAATTAGGAGGTTAAGTTGTGACCTCAAACACTTTATCTTGTTTCTCAAATGATTCCTGAACAATATTTGCTGTGTGGGAAGGCATGTTGTTGTTGTTGTAGTGATTTGTGATTTGTCCTGTTTTGTGACACTTTTCTATCAAAGCCTGCATTACCTTTTACAGCAATTTGTGCTACAGTAGCTCTTTGGTGGCTAAAAAAGTTTTAGGAATCTCATTTTATGAACGGGTGCGATCCAGTATAACAGCAATAAACCACGAGAATATTTATTATGGATGCTGCTATTTCACGAGAGCTTGGGTCTGCTAATCTATGGGCAGAGTATATTTGTCAGGCAATATCAAGCATATTTCACTTTCCTGTGAATTTAAAGCTGTTGTCTCACTACATTGATTCATCTTACAATAGTCCTGTTTTCTTGGTTTCCCTTTGAATTCAGGGGCGTGTTTACTGGCTTTTTCTAGGCTGCAGTAGAAGCCAGGTCTATAGCTATATCAACCAGTGCTGGCAGCCTATCAGGAGAGAACAAACAGGTCTGTAGCTAAGTGACCTGAGGAGCTGATGCAGCCCATACAAGAGGGGGTATCTCAGAATAGGTAGGAGACTGTTAATAGACACATATGCAAAGTGACTCGTTTTTGCAAGCTCTTTAACATAAAAAGCAATCCTTGTAGTGAGACAAGGCCTTTAAGAGGCTCTGACACATAGTTCATGCTGCTCCATCTGATAGCAGGATGTGATAAAGAAAAGAAGCTAAGCTTTGTCATATGTAGGTTTATATAATTTAGGGTCAGATTTCTGTGATAAAGGCAAAAAAAAAATAAAAAATAGTGTAGAAAGTAAAGGGCCGTTCACACGGCTTATTTTGGGCATGGATTCCAGCTGTATTGCGCGCCGTACTGGGCTGCAATACGGCTGGAATCCGCCCCAGCCATTACGGTAATCCACAGTTCTCATAGAGAACTATGGATTCCGTCTCTCCTTCCCGCTCGGCCAATATGCCGGGCGGGGAGAAAGTGACATGTTCATTATCCCGGTGGGATACGCGCCGGGGATAATGAAAGTCTATGGGGCCGGCGGGCCACGCCCCTGGCCCCGCCCCGTACTCAAGCCGTAATTGCGGGCGAAATCCGTCCCGCTATTACGGCTTGAATAAGCCGTGTGAACCGGGCCTAAAAGTACTGCTTACCCCGCCCACCTGACAGCTTTTCTGTATCGGTGTGTGTGTGTGGAGCAAAGTGTCAATCACTATGTTGGCAGGGTTAGTCATACTTTTACTTTCTGTTTTATTTTTTCTCTGCTTTTTATTCAGAAATCCTGCTTTAAGTCATAAAATCCTATGATATAGATCACAGATCTTAGTTTCTCTCCTATAAAATCATGCTCTCAGATAAAGTAGTATAAACCACATGAAAGATTTGCCTTTACATAAACATAAAAGTAGTTCTGTGAGATGAAGGGTTCCTGTAAGTCAGGGGTCCCCAACTCCAGTCCTCAAGACCCACCAACAGGTCATGTTTTCGGGCTTTCCTTAGTAGTGCACAAGTGATTGTCAGTGCAGTGGGGACAAGCCCTAAAAGACAGATCTTTTGGTTAGTTACTGGCTGCGTTGCTACTATCTGCAGGAATAGGGTATGAACTATTTGCTTGTAGGGTATTGAAAACAGTAAAAAGTACTCAGCAGCCCTATGGTGCGACAAATCAGGAGTCTTGATGACAGGTACCTATCCCCAATGTTGTAATGTACTCACCACCCTGGAAACCATTCTACTTATCTTACAAAAACATTAGTTATTAAAGCATTGCCAAAATCAGTGTGACTTCTTTCACCTTCCCTATACAGTCATGCAGTTTGTAAAGACAGAACAAGGAGTTCAAACCATTGTAGTGACAGATTAGAGTTTGGGTTTTGAAGCCTTTTTGTTTTTCAGTAGTAAGTATACTAGTTACTTCCACATTAAGAATTGCATTGAGCCTCGTGTTACAGTAACTAATCCTCTCAGCAATAAGCAGGCATCTGCTTCTTCAACTTTTGACTATTCAAACACATAAAGGCTCCAGTTGTGTCCTTGATTAAATTGGGGCTGGTTACATAACGACATAGATAAAACACACAACCCCGTGAGTCTTGAAACAAGGTTCTCTAATGTTTCTTTGGACTTTTGGCTTAGTCACTCGCATCCCTAAGATTAATACAGCCTTTATGTTTTTGTAAATGATTGCATGTATTTTATATAGGGCCATATTTTCAGCCTATTTTTATTGTCTTCTGGAGTTGAGGCTTTTTACTGGGAGAATGAAAGATACAAAATCATTACTTTGTAAGTTTGACCTTGTATAAGTTAAAGCTTTATTCTTTCATCAATGTTTTATCAGATGAAAGGATTTGTTTTCGTGTTTGTCTTCATAAAGTTAAATGTAATTCTTTAAATAGATACTATACTACTGATTAAATGTCGTGTGCAATGTAGTCCCTGATCTCAAGGACCTCTGGCCAATAGAGCTAAGTAATGCAGTCTGTTTATACATGCACTGTAAAGGATTAGATTTCTCAAGTGCTCAAATACCCGTCTTAAAAAATTATAGTAGTATTTGTAAGTTCTAAAAATGTATGCTGGCTACTTAATTTCTACAGTTTTGACTTCTTTTTTTGTTCCATTAGGGGGCAGATATAGTGAAAAATGGAGGAAAAAATTACTTTCTGGTCCCCTCCCGCTGAAGCTCCAAAGTGCCCTAAGATCCTTTTCCTGGACTTTTGAAGCCTCATGTCATCAAAGGCTATGTTCACACGGCTTATTTTGAGACGGATTTCAGCTCGTAATTAACACCGCACTGCGCAAATTATGGGTTGTAATCCGTCCCAGTCATTACGGTAATCCACAGTTCACATAGAGAATTATGGATTCCGTCTTCTCTCCCCGCTCGCACAATACTGTGGGCGGGGAGAAAGTGACATGTCAATTATTCACGGCGTATACACGCCGTAGATAATGAACGTCTATGGGGCAGGCGAGCTGCCGGCCCCCCACCTCCCCGCCCCGCTCCCGCTGCCGAGCACACGGCGTAATTGCGAGCGAAATCCGTCCCGTGAATAAGCCGTGTGAACTCAGTCAAACAGGAGATGTTTGAGAGGGTCCTGGGGCGCTTAGGAGCAGAAGCAGCAGCAACTGAGGGGTGAGCATACATATATATTTATTTTCTCCATCCTGTCTCTATTTGAGTTTACAAAACTGCAATGCACCTTTACTAGTCTAGGCTGCATAGGAAGTCTGAACACACACATTTGTTTCATCAGTGGCTCCCACTGCTGCTTCATGCTTCCCTCATACTTTACAGTGAAGCTCAATTTTGTTACATTGAGTGGCCTCTGTAGGCTTAAACTCACCAATAATTCCAGTACAGGAAATAAAAATTTTTTTTTATTACCAGTCATTGCTCAGAATTTTCACTTTCCAGATGTTAGGCCATGTTCACACATGTTGGATTTGACACTGATTCATTCAGTGCCAATTCCTTCACCTTACTACCCATGCAGGTGAGTGAGGTTTTGCAATCTTATCCATGTGCAGATAAAAATTTCCGACCGCATCTTGGATGCCGACACCATGGGAAGAAAAATAGTATTTACTGCGGAAGTAAATAGCATTCAACACAAATTTCTGCAAGTTGGGAATGACAGTGGTGACAATCTTTGTGCCAATCTGTAGTAGTTTCAGTTGCGCATCCATGGCTGTCTGGGTTCAATCCCAGATTGCTGCTGCACAGAAAGACATGGGATTTTATTTGGTCATTTGAACATAACCGTGTTGCTACTTTTATGTCTATAGAGTGCGCTTTGAAGAGAGCGCCACTTTTTCAAGATGCTGAGACAGAATTTTAAATATTTTTAACATTGAGTGGGATCACTGAAATTTTCTAATTCTGGGGTAAATCTTCTTTTCAAATGACAAGATAGTTGTATTAGGCCATGTTCACACGGCTTAAAATGGGCCGTATCTCGGTCCGTAATTACGCGCCGAAGTGCGCCAATTACGGGCCGAAAACGGCCCAGTCATTACGGTAATTCACAGTTCTCATAGAGAACTATGGATTCGGTCTCCTCTCCCCGCCCGGCGTAGCCGCCGGGGAGATAATTGACATGTCACTTTCTAGTGGCGTATACGCGCCGCTTGCAGTGATTGTCTATGGGCCGGCGAAGTGCCGGCCCCCCGCTCACTCTCCCGCCCCCGTCCACACGGTGTATTTGCAGGGCGTAATTACGCCCCGCAATTACGCCGTGTGAACATAGCCTTAGGATTATCTAACAAGACAAACTATATTGGCAGTTCACTGTATTGTGTGTGTGCTATTTTTAAAAGGAAAAAAAAGTGTAAACTGTGTTTCTGTGTGGCCAAAATGCATTTAACCCCATTTAAATGATTGTGAGTTACAGCGCACCGAACCTTGCCCCACAGCGGTAAATTGCAGTCTCAGTTGAAAAGCTCAGCCTGCTGTGATCTGTCGCTGATCACTAGGTGTAGCTGCATCTCCAAATCCACTAAATACCGTACAGGATGAGAACACTGGGCTGCTCAATGCTGCGCACTGGTACTCGCAGCTGCTAAGGCTGAACTTTCTTCTAACACTCCCTGCACACTGATCAGATAGCTAATACACTCTGCTGAACGCCTTGGACAATATTAGAAAGGAATATAGAGATTACAATCCATTCCATGGTAGATATGGTCAAATTTGTGTTCACGGAAGATTTTCATTGTTTACAGGTTTGATTAAATGGAAATGACATTATTATATGATGAAGAATGACCTCACTGGTTTGGGCTCTGTTCTCGTATCCAGTTTTCTGTTTCATCAGAAACACTGCATGATAGACGCCCACTTTGTCTGATGGACCCCACTGACTTATGATGGACCGTTGTGATGTCCATCATTTCACAAGAAAACAGAGCTGCATGCTGCACTGATTTTTCCATCAAATATATTGGAATCTGATTTGAAGGCTCAGAATGGGTAATGGTTAAAGGGATTGTCCCATCTCAAAGTTTCATGATGCATGAATTAAATAATGCTGCTTGGCTCTGTCACTTCCTGGTCAAGCTGTCTTTTTAATTAGCATATGAGCTCCTTGTATTCAGACCTCTCTGTTTCTTAGTCTAGATTAAATAAATTACCTTCTCCAAGTTCCAGAGAAGCTTCTGAGCTAATGTAAACAGTAGAGTAATTAGTCTTTTGTCTGAAAGATCATATAACAAACAAGCTCTCACTGTCCAGAGTTCTGTGCTGCCAGACCTGTGTTACTCCATGCTATCAGATAGAGCAAACAGCAGGGGAGAAAAGAGTACACAGGGGGAACTAGGGGAACCAGAGAGAACCAGGAAGGTGATAAAATCACTCGTAGCTCCTTAACAAAAAAAGATGAACAAAGCAATATATTTGGCAAACTTCTTCATTTAATGTTCCCTACATTTTTAAAGCTATTCTTTGTAGCGAGACAACCCCTTTAAGGTTGTATCCAACATTACTATTGGTTTATAATGTTAACTGCTGTAACCTGCTAGGATGATATGTTTATAGAAAATATGTTTACTGAAATCTAAAATGCATCTGTTTTTTTCTTCACCATAATGTATTTTGCATACATATCATGTGTATTTTGTTTTTTTTTTTTAAATACTTTAAAGGGGTTTTCTCACCATACTGTTTTACAGAGCCACAGGCAGCTTCAGACTCCCACTTCCTGTTCAGCTGTGCATGGCTTTACAGCAGTAACAGGCATGTCAGCTCTGCTTTTCCCAGCTGAACATGTTAGAGGGACTATGGTGCAGGAGGTTTGGAAACAGCAGGGCAGAAGGTTAATGGGCTCTGAAAGCTGGTCCGTAACTATTGTAAATAAGCTCCATCCTGGCCACTACTGCTGGAGCCTGTTAGAGCAGAGAAAGGTGGTGTAACCAAGGGGAACTTGTGTACAAAATCAGGAGATGAGAACTGCTCTAACTCTGAGGAGACTCAAAATCATAACAGCAATGTATTTGGTAATAGTCTTTATTTGCTGTTGCCTATGTGTTTACAGTTAATTAATGAAAAGGGTATACCGATCAATGCTGAAGACCCACCCACAGCCTAAACAGTAAGTGTTTGACAACCCCTTTAGCATAGTCCAAGGTGATAGTCCATTTTGTCTTGAGAGATTTTCATGGTATCCCAAAGGATACCTTGAATGGGATATGAGAAATGTAATGTAAATGGGATGTTTACAGTTTAAAAGAGTAAATGATGACTTTATAAAGAAGTGGGAGGATGAAAGGAACCTGATAAGCAGAGGGAGATTATTTGTTTTCTCTAATAAGATACATCACAACGTTTCCTATATTCGCTTGTTATAGTCTTATGTTCACTGCAAATTCATATGAACAAAGTCTTATTTAACCAGGCATTAGAAGATTTGTTTAGCTGGGGCAATATAGAAATGCTGAAACATTGTGGCTTGAGAGGTTTATCCTTTAGGCCTCGTTCACACGGCTTATTTGTCCGCGGATTGGCGCCGTACTCCGCGCCGGATTTGCGCTGCAGTACGGCGCCAATCCGTCGGAGTAATTACGGTAATCTACTGCTCTCATAGAGAACAGTGGATTCCGTCGCTCCTCCCCGCTAGGCAAATCCGCCGCGGGGGGAGAAAGTGACATGCACATTATTTACGGCGCGTACGCGCCGTAGATAATGACTGTCTATGGGGCCGGGGAGCGGGGCCCCCGCCGCGCTCCGGCCCCGCCCCTTATTCACGCCGGATTTGCGAGCGCAATCCGGCTCACAAATCCCCCGTGAATAAGCCGTGTAAACACGGCCTTAGATAACTTTTATTTTTGTATGGCATAGTGTTATGAGTATATGCCGAAACTGTAAGAAGGAACTGACTGTAGAATTCATGTACATAAAATTGGTCTGCATGACTGTCGTTCCAAAAGGAAGCCTCTTCTAGTTATGTCATTGCAAAAACTGGTGTGCTTTTCTTTACTGAATAAAAGCAGCCTGAGAATAACCTATATTGTTTTACCTGTTTGTATTAGGAGGAAGTTTTGCATCCAAGTTTACATAACGCTTTTTGAAAAAATTTGACTTCAGACATGAACAGCTCAACGGTTGTAAAACCGCCCATCTTAACTAGACTTGAAGGTTACTGTTTAATGGATGATTACTTTTTCCTACATGAGGGTTGTCAGGCTAGTCCAGATAAATCTTGGTTTGTCAGCAAAGCTCTTAGAGTTACAAAATGAAAGAAAACCTGTCACATCAATGATCGCAATATAATATGGCAACACATTCTGTGTAAACAAGCGATATGTTTGTCCATGTTCACTCTGCTTTGTACTCACAGAATTTGTTGGAAACTGAATTATTATTTTTTTTGGGTCATAAGTAGAAATATACAGACTATATATATATATATATATAATATTGGCAAAGCAATCTCAGATTGCATTCCGCTGCCACTGTATGTTATATAGCAGCTGACCTTCAAGGTATGAGTTACTAAGTTGCTGGCCGGCAGTAAGGAAGGCCAAAATTAACCATGAGTTACTGAAATAGGTGGTAATAAGGAGAGCTGCTGAGCAGCTCATCCAAGTCATGATTCCTGGACAGGTCTTGGAGGCCTGTTGAAAGCCTGTTCTTTCAGGACACACCAGGGGGATGTGGTTGAATGCCAAGTGTGGAGCAACAAGCAGAGCTGAGAGGAAGGCTCTAGTTTCCCCAAGGCTTGAAGGAAGCCGGTACAAAGGACTATGGAGTACTGTGTGAGTACATGTTTTGTGGGGCTGGGTAGTAAACCCAGAGGGATTCTCTGAATGTTGAGGTAGTGCCTAGACGGCGTAGGGTTTATGTTGTGTTCATTGTACACTGACCTGCGTGTCAAATGCTTGGAGAATAAAGCTGGCTGAGGTCAGTTTTCGGAGTGACCTGTGTACTGAGTGCCAGCGAATGTCTTGCAAAAAGACAGCGATCCTAGTGCCAAAGTTACCCCCAGGCTGGTCCAAGATGGCAGCCGAACACGAGTAAAAGCTTACAATATATATGGTTATATATATATGTACACACACAGTATCTCACAAAAGTGAGTACACCCCTCACATTTTTGTAAATATTGTATTACATCTTTTCATGGTACAACACTGAACATATGACACTGTGATGCAACGTAAAGAAGTCAGTGTACAGCTTAGCAGTGTTAATTTTGTGTGCCTTCAAAATAACTCCGCACACAGCCATCAATGTCTAGACTGCTGACAACAAAAGTGAGTACACCCCTAAGTGAAAATGGACAAATTGTGCCCAATTTCCCATTTTCCCTCCACAGTGTCATGTGACTTGTTAGTGTTACAAGGTATCAAGGTGTGAATAGGGAGCAAGTGTGTTAAATTTGGTGTTATCGCTCTCTTACTTTCTCATACTGGTCACTGGAAGTTTAGCATGGCTCCTCATGACAAATAACTGTCTGAGGATCTGAAAAAAGAAATGTTGCTCTACATAAAGATGGCTGTAAGAAGATTGGCAACACCCTGAAAATGAGCTACAGTACAGTGGCTAAGACCATACAGCAGGTTCACATGACGGGTTTCGCTCAGAACAAGCCTTGCCATGGTCAACCAAAGAAGTTGAGTAAACATACTCAGTATCCGATCTAGGGATTGTCTTTTCAGGATAGATGTATGAGTGCTGCCAGCATTGCTGCAGAGGTTAAAGGGATGGGATCACTTTCGTGATCTATACACACATGCACAGTGTATCTCTCTCTCTATCTCAACCTTTAATAGTTTTTAACCAATAAATCCAAAGTTTACAGTACTGTATTTGAAAACTGTTAGGGAGTGTTAACACACTGGGTTCCATGTGTATGTGAGGCAGAAGTACATTCAGATTTCTGCTGTGGGTTTTATCTTTCGTGCTGTGTTGTTATACTTGGATCCAGACTCCAATTAGCCCCATTGTATGGGGATAATCTCTATCATGTTTGCTGACGTGGTCTTCATATGGAAATTTGACATATCAATTATTCAGAATAGAATCTGCTCAAAATAAGACTGTAACATTCCCAGTTGAAAAAGAAATAATAAATAAATTAGAGTGTAGCAACAAGTTTCTCACAGCTTAACTCAGCCAAACAAGGCCACGTCCAAATTCATCCTTAAAAGTAAAAAGTCTAAGGCTATGTTCACACGGCATAATTGCAGGACGTAATTACGCCGGGACTTCGGGAGCTCGCGCCGACTCCCACGGGAAGGGGGGGCCGGCATCCCACCGGCCCTATTGCCATTCATTATTAGCGGTGCGTATTCGCCGCTAGTAATTGACATGTCACTTATCTCCCCCCGCGGCGTATTGTCTGAGCGGGGAGAGGAGGCGTAATCCATAGTTCTCTATGAGAACTGTGGATTACCGTAATGACTGGGACATATCTTGCCCCGTAATGAGTGCAGTAAGTCGCGAAAAATACGGGCCGAAATACGTCCCAATTTAAGCCATGTGAACATAGCCTAAAAGTGACTCTCCACCATCTCAACATGGGGCAAGAAATGACATTCAGGAAAAATCCTACATCTGCATCCACAGTTTTTTTTTGTTTAGTTCTCACAAAAAGAAGCATATCCTGCTCAATTGATGACAATTCACAGGGCAGTTATATACTTTGGCACATTACTATATTAGGACAAGAATGGAAAATATAGTGCAGACCTCTCCAAATGTAATGATAGCCAAGATTTTTTAGGTATTCTCTCAAAAGTTAGACTTTTAAAAGGGTTGTCCTCCTCTGGGTTCCTGTCCTGACACACTGCAGAGGCTCAAGTTCTATTGTAAGTGAGTAGAGTGTAAGTACCTCCTCTGTGTTAGGATGAGAACCCAAAAGTCGAGAGCAGCTGATTGTTGTCAAATCCCAGCGCAGCAGCAGTGGGGGACAGTTGGTTAAGTATCAGGTTTTTTTTTTTCTTCTTTTTTTGACAATCCACATTATGTAATCTTCTTTTAGTGAACAGCCCATTTAACGGGGTTTTGCCACGGATTAAATTGACGTGGGAAGCTTGCAAATGAAATAACAAACATTTTCACCATTCATCATTATTAAATATTCTGCACCGTTTTTGTTTTAGCTGCTCCCTTAGTGATCCATTATTTACAGCTTGTCTCCAGGGGATACGACCAGGGCTGAACGCTCCTCATTCCTGGTCAGACATGCTCAGACATCACCTATTTTCTCAGGCAGCTACTGTGTTCAAATCCCAGTTGCTGTCATTCTACTCCCGTCCTCTGTACTACTTAGTTATTAGTCAAACTGTGCAAATAAATTGAAATAAATCTCAATGAGATACGTGCAATGATAAAGAGGAAAAAAAATCCACAGGTTTGGTTCCTGCAGAGATTAGAACCTAGGACCTTTGTGCATTGAGGCAAAAACTTTACCTCTGAGCTACATTGTAGCTGCTCACGGTTCTATACATAAACAGACCTTCTTTGACTAGAGAGAGGAAAGGCCTGGTGATGTCATCCTGCAGGGTCACATGATAGGCAATTCAAACAAATCACACGCCTCCTTCTGAGCACACAGAGCTGAAGAGCTGGATGCTGGAGGTATGAAATGAGATCGTGGCAAAACCCCTTTGAATATCACTTTGATTAGACAAAAAAGAAAATAAAAAGCTACCCTGAAAAAAGAAAATAAGACAGTGACATATTAATTTTTGCTCCTAAAGACGGGCGAAGACTTATTTTTTTTTCTCTATGAACAATAATTCACATTTATTGTTGAACAAAACATCAACATGTATTAATATAATGTAGTGATTTCATCACAATCATCAGTATAAGCAGCCAAACTCTGAATTTCATAACTAAAAATGCACTACGTCTTATTTTCAGGGGTGTCTTCTTTTCAAGGAAACGGGCAGATTGCCTGAGAAAAACCCATGTAAAAATGAAAATGTGGGATACTAACCTGGCCTAATGAGGGCAATACCTACAGTCCAGTAATGGCTCAGCATCCCATTTACAGGCGGTCCCCGGGTTACAAACGAGTTAGGGACTGTAGGTTTATTCTTAAGTTGAATTTGTATGTAAGTCGGAACAGGTAGATTTATTAAATTTAACTCCAGCAAAATTATTTTTTTTTTTCTGTTTTGGATAGTGCAGGGAACAGTTTTTGTTTTGCTATTTGTGCCCCTGTTTAGAAGATTTCACCTCCATTTCATGTGCTGCTGTGGCATGCTGGCACTTGGTTATTATGGGGCATGACTCAGTGTGTGATGTCAGCACGCCCAGCCATGCCCCAAAAGTCTCCGTTTGTAACTAGGGGACGGATGTAAGTCGAAACGATGTAAGTCGGGGACTGCCTGTAGTTGTTACATGGATGCTCCCAAGCTTTCCAAGCAATTTCTGAATAAAATGACTGAAAATAGTGGGTGGCTGGATGAATCTATAAAATACAGATGACATACTTTCCAGCATAGCAGCTGTATAATTGTGGAAAGGCGTCGAGTTTTACAGTGTGAAGAATGGCAGTGAAGGGCTTAACACTTCATACATTGCTGTACTTTGATTTCTATATTAAATCTAGATGCACAGCATAAGCATTAGTATGACGTGGAGCTCCTTAACGCTTTGGCTTTGGTTATTCAATCTTTCTGTGCCAGCTTGTTCAGAAGGCTGTAAAATGCTCACATATTGGCATCTTTCCTCGCATTTTGTAACTGTGATGAAATCCGAAAACAAACTGTTGGTGCAAATCCAATAAGTTCAAGTACGACTAGTATATTTTCAGACTTCTCATATTACAGGATGACAGATGGGGCTAATTTTAAATCCATCTTGGCAAGAAATGTACCATCTCAAAACTGGATAAGGAGGACTTAAAGGAACACGTTACTGATGTAGACCTAGCTATTTATAAATCTATCGTATTCCTCCTGTAGGACCTCTCCGATTTATGAGACTTTTGAAGAAATACTCTAATGCTGGTTAAGTCAGTTTTCATTTTTCTGTGACATACTTGGGAATTCTGTCTGTACAGGCAGTCCCCGGGTTACGAACAGGATAGGGACTGTAGGTTTGTTCTTAAGTTGAATTTGTATGTAAGTTAGAACAGGTAGATTTATTAGATGTAACTTCAGCACAAAAGTTTTTTTTTAAGTTTTGGGTAGTGCAGGGAAGGGTTTTTATATTTGTTAGCTCTCTGTGCCCCTGTAAGAAGATTTTACCTCATGTGCTGCTGTGGCATGCTGGAACTTGTCATTCCACAGCTACTATCTACTGTGGAACATGGAACTAGAAGTGCCAGCATGCCCCATAAGTCTCGGTTTGTAACTAGGGAACGGATGTAAGTCGGAACGTTGTAAGTCGAGGACTGCCTGTACTTTTAAAGGGGTTTTGCCAGGACGTGCCTTATCTGCTAAGAAGCAAATGTAAACAAAGCAATGCTGAGAGAGAGACACAGCCAGAGCACAAAGCCATGCATAAGGGATCGTGTGAAATGTTCACTCAAATAATCAAAACTACAACTAGTGGATTCTGTATACAAAAGACAACACCTTTCTCCACAGCCTCATGAAAGCTCATTCAGCCTCTTGAAAGCTCCTTCATGTTCCCTGTCATCAGATAAAGCAGGGATCTACTCAGATAATCACACTACAACTAGTGGATTCTGTATACAAAAGACAACACTTTTCCTCCACAGCCTCCATGTAAATGTGCATTGCAAGCCCTTGAAGCTCTTCATGTCCTGTCATCAGATAAAACCGGGATCTACTCAGATAATCACACTACAACTAGTGGATTCTGTATACAAAAGACAACATATTTCTACCCGGTGCCTTGAAAGCTTCTTCAGCTCCCTCTCATCAGATAAAAAGTGTGATCTGCGCAAGCCTGGCCAGCAGCTCTCGTCACACTGCCTGGTCGTATCTAATGCAAGCTTTTAAGTAACTAAAGGCAGGTAAGGCAGCCTGTAGCTCTCTCAGACTGCAAATTTTTTAATCACATATATTTGGAAAAGTGATTAAATACCCATTTTGGAGGATCCCACGTCAACATTACATAGTGGCAAAACCCCTTTACTGTTACTCGTTCCCCATGTTTTTCTCTGACAACTGCTGTATGGTCTAAACCAGACAAATGGTTAACAAATGAAAGCCCAAGAGCTCCTTATTGAATCTATGTAAATGTAGGAACACAATACTTTTTGCTGGCTTTCATTATGAAATATTTCATATTACTCGATTCCCATCTTATTACTTTTGGTTTATAATGCCCCCTGTCTATTGATTTTGTCTTGGAAGAAGATAAGGAGAATATAGTACCTTTATGGCGTATAGTAAAATATGCAGAACTTTAAAGGTCACTTTGTCTCTTTTAGTAAGCCCGGTGCTTTGTTGTTTTCTGGAGATGTCGGCAGTTCATTGTCAGAGCAATATGCTCATGCATCACATGTAAAGCGGAGTCAGTAGGATCATCTTCTAAATAGGAATCTGCCAGGCTCATATGTTTTATGCATATGAGGACATACACTTTGATTAAATCTAGAAATCTCTCCTATAAAATCACCCTTTTCCGTTTTGGAGTGTGTTGTACTAGGGACATAAAATTTGAAGTGCTTGCTCTCAAAATGTAATTCATGGACCAAGTGCCGCAAGAGAAGGAATGGAAAATATTGTCGGGATTGTAAATGTGGCCCTGTTCACATTGTAACTTTGGGAGATTAATAGTGGTGTTGTAGGCTGCATTTATGTATGAGGTGGCGAAAATGGAACACGTTCCAAATTTATCAAGTTATCACAGACGGATATATTCAGTGCTGTTACAAGCACGTTAGACACGTCCTCATCGTTATGTCACCTGATGTCTAGTGACGTTATACTTTCTCATTTCAAGCCCAATGCACTTGAGATTGGATGTATTCTCATATTTAGGTTTTTAGGTGAAGCCAAAATGGATTTAAAGGGGTTTTCCAGTATATGTATATAGGGCCAGGGTGGAGAAAAACCTAAGATCTGTCCTCTTATGGGTTCACTTTTAGGGCGTGTTGACACGGCTTATTTTGGGGCGCATTTTGCTGCATATTTCGCGGCGTACTGTGCTTAATATGCGGCGAAATGCGCCCCATAATTACGGTAATCCATGGCCCCCATAGAAAACTGTGGATTACGCCTCCTCTCCCCGCTCGTACAATACGATCGTATTGTAAATGCGGGGAGATAAGTGGCATGTCTATTATTTGCGACGAACACGCACCGCGAGTAATGCATGTCAATGGGGCTGCCCCCTCCCCACCTCCGCGCCTTGGGGGTACGAGCTGATCAGCGTGGGCTCCCGAAACACACGATGTACTGCGGCGCGTGCTGTTCGTGCCGCAGTACATCGTCATACCCTTAGGCTTGTATGGGTTTTCCCATCTGGCTGTTTCACAGAGCCTGCTCTTCACAGGCAGCTTCAGGGTCAAATTTCCTGCTCAGGCTGTGGACGGTTCTACAGCATTGATTGACATATCGGCTACGCTGTTACTAGCCGATCCCGTTAGGGGCACATTGGTGATAGATTTTTTTTTTTAAAAGCAGGGCAGAAGACTGCAGAGCACTGAAGGGTTAAAGTTTGTCAGTAAGAAAGATAAACAAGCTCCTGTGCTGCTGATAAGAGATAGCAGGGAATGATGTCATCATCCCATCCAGGGCACACAGGTGGTTGGGAATCTTGTGTACACAAGCAGGAGATAAGAACTGCTCTGGCTTTGGAAGGAAGTAAAATTAGAACAGCAGTGTGTTTGGTAATAGTCTCTATTTACCTACATGTTTAAAGCTAATCATTGTAGTGAGAATGCCCCTTTAATCCTTAGCCCTTAGGGTGCGTTCTCACGGCACCGGACAAATACTGGCCGGTTTGCCGGCTGGTATTTGTCTTGTTTTGCGGCCGTCCCACGGCCGTGGGGGGGGGGGGACAGCTTTTCTCTGTGAGCTGAGAAAAGCCCTTCCCTCTTCACATTGGCTAGCACAGATTCCGTCCGGAAACCGGATGGAAGATTGTGCTCGCACAATATTTTGCGGCCGGACCGCAGGCGGAAAAACCGCCGTCCGAAAACCCGTGCAGTGGGGACATGCCCTTAAACTTTCAGAATATAAAGCAGTCCTGGATTAAACAGATTTTGTATTGTTAGATCATCTCGCTTTTTAGATCATTGGGTACCAGACCTCAGTTTTTATGTACCACACACACTACCAGGCATATCCTTCATGAAGTATTTTAATATGCTAAATATTCAGAAGTTTTGTCAACAGATATTCCCTATCCATTTAGACCAGTAGTGTAAACCAAAAAGACACTGATTGCAGTTCAAGGATCCTGATCATTACAGCGTGTGGTTATATAAATATGTATGAACTTCATGCTGTAAATGAT
Source organism: Phyllomedusa bahiana (assembly GCA_025379985.1). NCBI lineage: Eukaryota > Metazoa > Chordata > Amphibia > Anura > Hylidae > Phyllomedusa > Phyllomedusa bahiana. The sequence continues at coordinate 50,902 of JAODAL010003517.1, forward strand.
AAGGATGTTATTCAGGAAAATCTGTACCATGTAAAGAAGTGATTGTTTGTTAAAGAAATCAACATTGCACAAAAGTTGCATAAAACTGCAATAAATTTTCAGCTTCGTTACTAAGTAAATATGATGATTGCATTGTAATTTATGCAAGTGGTAGGTATAGAGTTATCTATTTCACTGAAAAGTAAACAATGCATTCATATAACTTTTACTTAGTACTTAGGTTTGGAAACTTACATTCATATTAAAATGTTGACGGTGCACTCTTCTCGACTGCTTTGTTGTTCCTGGTGGGTGCACAGGTGGTAGGACTGGTATGCTCCAGCGATTACTACCAGGGAACACTTAAACAACACAATGTAACTCCAAGCCAATGACACTTCTATGAAATCAACCTGTCCAGTTATAAATCAACACTGACTGTGATTTATCCCGCTGTTATTAAAATGGACGGGTTAGCATCAGTTTGAACCTGGACTGTTCTCCCCCAACTCTTAAAGAGAATCTGTTGCCAATTTTTTTTATTTTTACTTATTAAAACAGGACACTAATACATATTCTTTTCTTCTTAGCCATTTTTATTTTCTAATTGTAGATTTCTCAGTTAGGTCTCTTATATATGATTGTGGGGACAGCATTCTTTTAACAGCATTTAGAGAGATGCTTTACAACAGCTTCATGCTCATTGGAGGCTGTAGACTAGATCGGTCCCATAGACTTCTATAGGAGAGTTTTCTAGGCATGATCTGTGATCTTGGAAGAAGTTGGTGTGAAGGGAGGGGGAGAGGGTGAACTGTGACTATCTCCTATTGTGACTGGTGGATCCTGTTATCTATACACATTGGTGTCACCTTTTTAGTTTAATATTGCTTGAACTGATAATGAGGAGACACTGAAAATCTCTCTCTACAGAACAGGAGGTATCAGACTTATTAGGCCTAGCGGCCAAAGTGAAAAATGCAGGACTTAAACATTTTTAAAAAATATTGAAAGTGATATGTTAAATTAAGAAAACACAACCAAAAATTAATAAAGAATGTTTAACATAAAAATGTGAGTTAATAAATTTATTTTTTGAAGACACATTCCCTTTATTCCCTGAATTAATGGTATATTACTGCTATGAAATCATCTTTTTTTGGCTACTGTGACTTTACAATGATTAGTCAGGTTTCACTTTTTTTTCATAAGGCGGAAATTAATTACATAAAACAGTAGTCAAAAATAGTACCAGTAAAAGCCTGTGAGTTTGAGTTGTAGCAACCATGGATGAAACCATTAGATTCCATTGCCCGCACAAGTTTGCCAGAGAAACAGTAATGTGACTTGGAAGCTGCTGAGGGCATTAGTGGGCTTGGTTTCATCCGCATGCCGCTGCCACACCATGGGACACCAGAATCTTGCAGACAGTGGTAAAACTTTTTAATTAATACATTTCTGCAGAGTCTGAGAGAGCAATCACCTGGATTACAGGTATGTAAGGACTTTAACAAATCTGTCCTCATCTACAGAGAGCCCTGAACAGCATCCCTAGGATCTGAGAGGAAAATTTCTCTGACTGAGAAATAAGATCTCATTGCTTCAAATCTCCACAAAGAAATTGTTTTTTTTTTTCTGTAATCTGAGGAGCAATGAGTCTAGGAGACAACAACAGTTATATAAGGCCATGTCGCCTCCTGAGTGTAGAGGCCTGGAAATGTAGCACGTTTGTAAGCAACGTTCTTATATTGTTCTTCAAAGATAAATTGTTAAAATGTGTTGGTATTTTAATCCACAATCTTATTTTATTACTTACTTTACTTCATTAAAGTAATTTTGTTTTTTTTTTTTTTTTTTTTTTTTTTACTTTTATATTCCTGCTCTGTTTGGAACCTCTCCTTACCCAGTTGAAAAAGACATGCAGAAAACTCCACTGTGTTATTAAAGGGGTTGTCTCATCTCAAAGTTTCATAGGATGCATGAATGAAATAATGCTGCTTTGCTCTGTCACTTCCTGGTCAAGCTGTCTGTAATTAGCATATGAGCTCTGTTTATTCAGACTTCTGCTCATTAGATAAGTCTCATGCTGTCAGGACCAGGGAAGCTTCTGAGTTAAAGTAAAACAGCAGTAATTACGGTCTTTTGTCTGAAAGCTCAGATAATAAACAAGCTCTCACTGTCCGGAGTTCTGTGGTGCGCGACCTGTGTGATGATGTCACCACCTGCTATCAGATAGAACAAACAGCAGGGGGGGGGAGAAGTACACAGGTTGGTTACTTGGGAAACCAGAGAGAGCACACAAGGTGATAAAATCACTTGTAGCTCCTTAACAAAAAAAAAAAAGCACTATATTTGGAAAACATCTTTATTTAGTGTTCCCAACATATTGAAAGCTGTTCTTTGTAGCGAGACAACCCCTTTAAGGCTTTATAGAAAGGAACACCAAATTATAATTGACAATGATTTTGTTCCTTGGTATTATTTTCCCCTTTGCTGTTTATTTGTCTTAGAATGAATTTTGGACATCATATAAATATTTGCATTGTAATCTAGAATCAGATTGGTTACACTTCTTTTCTTTTTTTGTAAACAACTCAGACAATGGTTTCGAGGGCTCTGCTCACAAGAGCCTGCAATCTATAAGCAATCTGTAATGATATCTCAGTAAAAGCTGTTTTTGTAAGTTTACCCCAATTAGTCATTTTTGGCATAAATGTTTTTTTTTCTTTTACATTTTATTATTGGTATAAAGGGAATTTTACGCAAAAACATTGATGGTTTGTGCATTAGATATGCTATTAGTGGGCGCCATCGGTGAATAGCGATGCGCGTGTGGCTTCATCTCCTTGTTTTCTACTGCAGCAGACAAATTCTCGCCATGATATTTAGATGATATATTGAAACTAGGGTTAAGAAGGAAAGACAATTTAGAAAATGCATGGGTATATAGGTTAGAGAGGGGGGCAGACTAGATCAGAGAGTGGACTGTGAGCGGTGGACTAGTTCAGTAGATAAGGAGATCCATGTGTTACAAACAAGCATTGAGCATATAGGTGCCCACAGTATTCCATGTAATTGCATTCCATCTGCTGAATGCGTAAAATTGGAAGGGAATTTAAAGTGTCTGTTCACAAATGCCAGAAGTCTAGCGAGAAGAATGGGAGAGCTTGAGGTGCTAGTTCTAGAGGAACAGATTGAGGTCTTTGCTGAGACCTGGCTGGACACCTCATATGTGTCACGGTCCTTGCCGCAGTCACCGTTCTTGGCCGTGGACATGGCCGAGTTCCTGCTTCTCTCCTGTCCTTACGCCACGACCTCTGCTGAGAACCGCAGACGTGCCTGTGTTCCTATCACAGATCTGGTTCCTGCTCCGATGCCGCTGTCACCGTGTATTCTGCCGTCGCCGCTGCTTACCCATTTGCGGTTGCTGTGCGGCTTTTCCCATGCTGTTCCTCCATCTTGGCTGCTGCCCTATTTGCTTGTTGCTACATAGTGGGTGGCTGCCACATTATGCTCTCATTTATTCCCACAGCCAATCTCCTTCCACCCACAAGCCTGCTCCTCCCCACACTCTCTGCCTGATCCTTAGGCGATGTTCACACGGCTCAATTGCGGGGCTTATGCCCCGCAATTACGCCATGGGGGCAGAGCAGGGGGCCGGCACCTCGCCGGCCCATAGACTATCATTAATAGCGGCGCGTATTGGCCACTAGTAATTGACATGTCACTTCTCTCCCCGCTCGGCGGATTCTCTGAGCGGGGAGAGGAGACGTATCCATAGTTCTCTGAGAACTGTGGATTACCGTAATGACTGGGACGTATTTCAGCCCGTAATTCGCGCAGTACGCCGCGAATTACGGGCTGAAAAACGTGCCCAAATAAGCCGTGTGAACATAGCCTTATTGTCAGCCTTGTGGGAGCCTGCATGTTGTTTGTTGGTCTGCTGCCATGTGTCTGTCCGCTTTACCCGCTCACCCGTTACAATATGATTGGGCTGTTAACGTTCGGGGTTTTACTCTAATTAGGATGGACAGCGCAAACCGGAGGAGTGTGTCTGTATGTATGTAGTGGTATGAAGGCAAGTGTGAAAGAGTTAATAGCGTGTGAAGATTTGAAACCTTGTGGGGTTAGAATAAATTATTTTTGCTGTTATCTATTAATCCCAACAAGATCCAAAGGGAGCTAGATAGACACAGATGATATGAAGGTAAGGATATATAGTAGGCTATAAAGACTACAAAAACAGGCCCATAGGCACAAAGTTAAAGAGTCACCAAGGGCAAACATTTGCTAACTCTTTATCTTTGTGCTTATGGGCATGTTTTTGTGATTGTATATCCCTGTGTGTATTGTGCCCATTGTGGTTTATTATCTTTTAGTGTGCCTCCTTTTTTGCCACTATTATTCACCATCAGAGTACATATTTATCTATTTTTGTTCTGTGTGTTAGGATCGTGTTAGTGGTTTTTAGAGTGCAGCCGCCGGTTGAGTGGGGGCGCCATTTTCAGGGCAGGTGCTTCACAGGTAGGGTGGTTATAGGGATTGCGTTAGGGAATTTTTTTAATTTTTTTTTTATATTCCCTGTCTTTACATATTTCTTAAAAGTCTACTGTATATCCTTACCTTCGTAGCCTCTGTTTCCATCTAGCTCCCTTTGGATCTCGATGTGGTTGCTTGGTTGTGATAATATATACCGCTTGCTGTTTGGTCTAATATATTTTTAGACATTTGTATTAAAAGTTACATTTTATCTTCCTTTTGTCCTACGGTGATATATATTTTTGAGTGAGGCTATTTCTGATTATTCTGTTTATTTTTTTCATCCAGTGAAAAAATATCCATTGAACCTCCCCTCCCCACCCCCCAACATCTCTAAGGAGATAGAGGCTTAGCTGCATAAACAAATGAAGTGGGCAGCACAGGCAGGTACAGTGGTGATAATGGGCAACTTCAGGTCAGGGTTCTGTTTCAACTGCAAAGGGGAGAAAGTTTCTCAACCTGGCTGTAACAGGATCATTTTAGGGAAAGTTTGTGGAAGATCCCACTAGAAGTGATGCTCTGTTGGATCTGGTAATTTCTAACAAAACAGAACTTGTTGGAGCGGTCACTGTTTCTGAAAATCTTGATATCAGCGACCACAATATAATTTTGTTTTAATCTAAAAAGGCCGATTTCCCCTTATTGAGGGCTGCACTACAGGACACAGACTGGGAACACCTATTATCAAATAGTGATATAGAAGCTAAATGGGAGAGCTTTAAATTTACTCTGTGGAAATATAAAGCAAAGTGTATTCCTATGGGTAACAAGTGTAGGCGATTTCTACCTTCTGTTTAAAAGGGCAAATAATAAAAAAGGCATTTAGAAAATTTTATGTCAGAGGGTTCAGCATTAGCCTTTGAAGATTACAGAGAGCTCTGTTACATCTGTAAATAGGGAATCAAATCAGCTAAAATACAAAATGAAAGGCAGGTGGCCAAGGACAGCAAGACTAACCCAAAGAAATTCTTTATACATATAAATGGCAAAAAAACAGTCAGAACATGTAGAACCCTGAAAGGGGTTTGGCCGCGATCTCCTTTCATACCTCCTGCATCCAGCTCTTCAGCTCTGTGTGCTCAGCAGGGGGCGTGTGTGAAATGATTGAATTGCAGATCATGTGATGTCATCACCAGGCCCTTCATCTCTGTAGTCAAAGAAAGGTCTGTTTATGTATTGAAGTGCAAGCAGATACTCTGTAGCTCAGAGGTAATGTTTTTGCTTTACAGCACAAGGTTCCTTGGTTCAAATCCCTGCAGAAACTAAACCTGAGGTTGTGTTTTTTTTCTCTATTTCAATGCACAGACCTGATTGAGGTTTCTTTTTTATTTCTTTTTTATTTCTTTGCACTGTTTGACTTATTACTAACTAGTCCAAAGGGCAGGAGTAGAGTTACAGCACCTGGGGTTTGAACACTCAGTGGGTACCTGAGAAGAGAGGTGATGTCTGAGCATGTGCAACCAGGACTGAGGAGTTCACAGCCCTGGTCGTATCCCCTAGAGATGAGCTGTAAACAATGAATATCTAAAGGAGCAGCTAAATCAAAAACAGTGCAGAATTTTTAATAATTATGAATGGTGAAAATGTTTATTTTTTAATTTTCGAACTTCCCACGTCAATTTTACTTCGTGGCAAAACCCCTTTAAATACCAGTAATGGGGAGCTGCTCACTGGGGACCAGGAGAAGGCAGAGCTACTAAATAGGTTCTTCAGCTCTGTATATACAAAAGACGAGAGAGTAGCTGATGGAGATGGTGCCAGTGCTGATGGGGGCAGATGTAGTTGGTGCCAGTACTGTTAATACATCAACTGATATAATAAATTGGCTGAGTGTAGAAATGGTTCAAGCTAAATTAAATGAACTAAATGTGAATAAGGCTCCAGGCCCATATGGCTTCAACCTCAGGGTTTTTAAAGAGCTCAGCTCCATTATTTCTGTTCCCCTGTACAGAGTTAGAGATTCTCTGGTGCCAGGAGATCGGTGCAAGGCAAATGTGGTTCCCATCTTCAAAAACGGTTCTAGGTCTTGCCCAGGTAATTATACACCAGTATGTTTAACATCAATAAGTATTTGAGGGGCACTTAAGGGACAAGATAATGGAATATGTGGCTGAATATAACAAGTGGTTGTCAGAAATGAACTGTTTTTATGAAGAGCTGAGTAGAAGTCTGGATAGCGGGGCGGCTGTGGATGTATTTTTAGACTTTGTAAAGGGTTTGACACTGTCACTTTATAAGCATTTGTTAGGTAATTTAAAGTTTGTTGGGTTTAAAATTTTATTTTTCGCATACCACTGCCCATTGAAAATAAAAAGGGTATACTTGCCTCTCCTCTCACCTCAGATCCAGCACTGTGCCGACATCACTCTTCTTTTTTTTTTTTTTACAGCAGGACGTCACCTCTGCAGCCGCTGATTGGCTGCAGCTGTCATAGGCCATTGATTGACATTACTGATTGGAGCGCTTACTTCTAAACAGTGATGTCAGCCAAAACCACATGACAGCTGCAGCCATTCAGCCGCTGCAGAAGTGACGTCCAGTTGGGAATCGAGACTGGAAGAAAACAGAAGACCGGCAGAGATGAAGGCTCTGGCGCTGAGGTGAAAGGAGAGGTAAGTATGCCTTTTTATGGGCAGCAGTATGCTAAAAGTAAAATAACTTTTTTAACTGGACAAGCCATTTAACTTTGCGAGAAGGGAGAGGTAGAGCAGAGAGCCAATAGCCTGGAGCATTATGCTGTCAGATCGATGGTAGAAGCAACGGACAAATAGCTGTAGGAGTTAGACTGCAGCAGCATAATGGTAGAACATTTTTAATGAAGACCATTTTACAAAGCTGCTTAATTCTGCACTTAAAGCAAATAAACAATAAGTGAATTTAGTGCAAAGGTGTCCGTGGTCTTTACGCTGTTGATAACATAGTGGTCAATACATTTAGCTTTACTCCCTTCTGATCTTTAAAAGGGCTGATTGGGACTAGACTTGTTTTGTATCCACTAAGGTTCATGGATTGATAATTTGTCAGTTACATTACTAATTGCATTAGGACTAAGCCTTTGTGTACAAATTAGAGACTTACTGAGAGCTGAGCATTGGCTGGTCAAAGGTTGGCTCCTATTAAAGCTCTGCTTTGCAGAGGGAATGTCTGCAGCTACTTAAATGAATGAATTCCACAAGACAATTTGTGTTCTACAGAAAGCTGTTATATTGATCTCAAATGACTAAAAAGTAACACTTCTTTCACGCTGCTCCCTGGGTGCCATACATCACTGTGATCTGGATCTATTACTATATGTCTGTTCACTGCACCTCATTAAAGCGTACATTAGCGGGGACTGACATCCCACATAGTTACTTAGGTTTGAGACCTCACTCATTAGGGAGTGTTATAGCCTTCCATTACTGGTACAGAGAACACCTGATTGTTGTATGTGGAAAAATAGAGGAAAATAATGATAATAACATGTTTCAAAACAAGGTGTCCCTAATCCTAGCATTTCTGCTGCAATTATTTGCTGGTTGCATTATTTCAGATTTTTGTAAACCTTGAGTGTTCCGCATGAAACATTTGCTATAAGGAGGTATAAGCACACAGCACAATCAGGAGTCAGGCAGATTCTGGTACTTTAAGGTAATCATTAAATTCTGAATAAGCACCAAATTCTGTTCAAATCAGTGGGTAGCAATTGATGGCACTATATAATTATTTATTCTTCTTGCACTGATACACATTGTTGTTTCCATCAAAACTTTGCTTTAAGGGTGGGTTTAGTTTCAAATTTTTAAACCAAACAAGGAATGGGTCATGATTGAAGGACACATATTAAAAGGGTTGTCTGCCTCCTAACAAGATCAAAACAATGGATCCTGGGACTCCAGCAAAATTTAAAAAAAAAAGCTTCCTGACCAGTTCCAGCGCTGCATCTCCCTGGTCTTTTATTTTTTTCGTTCTGTCACTTCTGAATGGGGACATCAGCCGCTGATTGACTGCATACATGGCCAGTTGGAGTTGTTCACTTCTGAACAGTGACCTAGATGACAAGTGACCAGTGCAGCCGATAAGCGACCAACGTTCCCATTGAAGAGTTCAAGAATGAAAGTAGCAGACAGAAGGGATGTGGTACAGAAACGGGAACCAGAGGAAGGTGAATCTACGATGAGTTTTTTTTTTTTCTGTTCTACTGGGGCTCTGATGGTTTGTTTTGTAACCCCTTTAAGAAAAGATTGAACTTGTGTGTGAACCCACCGTAAATGTACTTCACCATTCTAATCCTTTGGTGCCAGCTATCTTCCTTTTACAAGAATGAGGCACAATGCTATTAGATATTCATTAAGGGTATCTGTGTCTCCTCATTACCCTTAGGTTATCACTAAATAAGTTCCACGCTTCCATTTTCTTGGACTTTTGTTATGACCTACTCGGAGAAGCTCCATATAGACCATATAATTTTTTTCTGTTTTTACAGGATGGAGTTTTAGACCAAAGAACCGCCAATTTAAAGGGATTGTCTGTATATTTGTGTTCCTTTAACACACTAATGTCCTATTAAAACAAAAAAGTTACACTCCCCTCTCCCTTTCCCCCAGATCAAGCGCTTGCCATCCTCACTCTTTGTCCCCTCTTCTTTTGTCTTTCGGTCTTGATCCAAACAGCACTTCATCACTGCAGCCTCTGTTTGGCTGTAGCAGTTACCTGTCTTTGGCAGACAACATCATTCAAAGCATTTACTTTCGAATGATAATGTCAGCTAATGGCACGCCATTGCTGCAACCATTTATCTGTGGTTCCTGTCAGCCAGTTGAGTCCTTATCTAAAATCTATTATTTTTTTTTTACTCTTTATATATTTGCCAATAATTAATCTTGTGAAAAGTGAATAAACGTACCAGCTCACCGGACAGGGGATGCACGGACTTGTAGAGGCAACAGCATTATCAGTTGAAAGAAGAGATGTGTCCAGTGAGCTCCAAAATTGCATATACTTTATTCCATGTTAGGCCGTGTTCACACGGCTTATTCCCGACGGATTTGTGCGCCGTATTGAGCGCACAAATCCGCCGTGAATAAGGGGCGGGACGGGGCCGGAGCGCGGCGGGGGCGCCGCTCCCAGCCCCATAGACAATGCATTGTTTACGGCGCATACGCGCCGTAAATGTGCATGTCACTTTCTCCCCCCGCGGCGGATTCGCCGAGCGGGGAGGAGCGACGGAGTCCACTGTTCTCAATGAGAGCAGTGGATTACCGTAATTGCTGCCGCGGATTGGCGCCGTACTGAAGCGCAAATCCGGCGCGCAGTATGGCGCCAATACGCGGCAGAATAAGCCGTGTGAACGAGGCCTTAGAGACAAAAGACAAAGTCCAACACACTAACGCTTAGCCCCGGTTCACACGGCTTATTCAAGCCGTAATTGCGAGCCGGATTGCGCTCGCAATTCCGGCTTGAACAAGAGGCGGGAGCGCGGCCCGCCGGCCCCATGGACTTTCATTATCCACGGCGCGTATTGCGCCTGGATAATGTGCATGTCAGTTTCCCACGCCCGGCGTGGAGGGGCGACGGAATCCACTGTTCTCTATGAGAACGGTGGATTACCGTAATTACTGCGACGGATTGGCGCCGTACTGCAGCGCAAATCCGGCGCGCAGTACGGCGCCAATCCGCGGCGAAATAAGCCGTGTGAACGGCCCCTTACGCGTTTCAGTCTGCATGGGCCCTTATGCTATAGAATTTTGCTATGATTAAGGGCCCATGTTGGACTTTGTCTTTTGTCTCTAACATGGAGTAAAGTATATGCAATTCTGGAGGACTCTGGACACATCTCTGATTTCAACCAGTAATTAATCATCCACATTAAAGAGACCCATTTGACAGATTCAGTAAATTTTAGAAGAAAAAATGGAGGAACAGCACAGAGTTATAAAAGAAGATGCTTCAGAATAGGGAACATAGGAGTTTACTAAATTCCTGAAGATTCCAATTTTTAGAAGTTGGTGTTTGAGAAAAAAAATCACATTAAATGCAAACAAAATGATTATATAACGTTGGTTTTCATTCTTAATTTAAAATTTGGTAGCTATTGTTTTTGAAGCCATTTAATAATGTGATACATAGTGCAGAAAAAATCCTATATTCCTTTAAAATGTCATACAAAAGAGAAACCAGTTAACTTAAGTACGACCGACAAGCAGGTTCCATTTAAAAACCACAACTAATCTGCGGCTTGTGGCCTAACATGTGTTACCTACAAGGTACATTTCAGTGAAACCTCTGTAGTATCATTGACTTTAATAACACTTCAAAATACTGCTATCATCACCATATTCCCCGAGAAAAGACTAGGAAAGCTTGTCACAACTAATATCATTTCAAGACTTGTCTGAGAAATGGGAATTTCTGTTTTTTTTTGTGTCCATTGAATCTGACTTTGTGTAACAGTTCAACACTAATGACAAGCTACCTTTTTCGTGAGCAATGTAAAAAAAAAAAAGTAAAGGAAATCTGTCTGTGTCCCTCTTAAAGGGACACTTCCATCAGAAATGATAATTTTGTTACAACCAATATACCTGGAAAACTATTTTTTTTGTAGAATTTATGGCAATATTTTTTGTACTTCAGCAATCCTGTATAATTAAATATTACATGCAAAATCTTGTCGTTTTTCAGTTATGATCAGTAAAGAGACTAAGGGTCTCATATATGAAAACTGTCTAGGACTAAAACTTTCTTTCTTGCCCACATCAATCACAATTCCCCTTTTATTTCATTTAGTGCTCTGGAAAAAATGAAAGGGGCGCTCTGATTGTTTGCTATGGGCAACAAAAAGTGTTTAGACCTAGACAGTTTTCATACATGTCCCCCTAAAACTTCTGAATGGCTGGGCGTACTCTCCTCTTTTTCTCTTGGTGCCACTTATTTCTATTTGGAATCAAACTACATAAAAATAAGTAATTACAAAATGATTGCTCTATTGTTCTATGGGCAGGGATAGATAAGATTAGACTAGACAGGATTATAAAAGACTGATAGAGCACTGACAAGAGTAGTACATGAAAGGATAATGGGTTGATCTTTTTCTGCAAGGAGGGACTAGTTCTTCACACTTGCTACTGATAATACTTACACCTCTCAGGCCTGAAAGAAGAAAAGTCGAGCAATTCTATCACTGCTGTGCTATTAAAGCTCATAGAGGGGAAGTCAGACACCAGCAAGGAAGTCATGTTCATAAGGGAACTATAATAAATTATATATTAAAACAAAAATCCATTTTTTTTTTTTTTCAAAACGTCCATATAATCGTTCCATGTCGCTTGCCAATATGTGAAAAATGTTGATAGTGTGCCTTTAAAGCATTTTTGCCTTTATAATAGAAAATATAATAGAAAATTTGTAGAAGCTTTGAAAATTCTGACGGTTGTGTTGGTGTCATAGAAAAACCTAATCTAGAAGAGATCTGCTGAAGTAACCAAGGCAAATGCCATTACTGGCAACTTTACAAACAGGCATGTCCAGAGCACGATTTGTGATTGATACGCAAGTTCCCATGTAATCTGGGTAAACACTTGCATTAAAATAGATCAGGTTTGATCTTCTTATAAGCTTTGGCACAAATGCTTCTAGGTAAGGCAGTGTAATCTGTGCATAAATTGGATGCCTCTTCAATCTGTTACTAGGGAGTCAACTGCTTTTACTACTTGTGCTTCTTAATTGGATAAACTGAATGCACCTTATGTATATGTAGGACGCAGCAAGTATTTAATGGGTGGCATAATGTCTGAGAAAAGAAAAGCTTTGCCATTAACATAATAAATAATTATTGCTTCCAGGGTTTTGTTGTGAGGATAATAAAATGTTAAAAAGCGAAGCACTTGAGTAGAAAGTAATTGCAGTGACAAGCACCACACAGCCAGCTTTACAATACAACAAACCTTGCCTCAATGTCAGACCAATTTTCTACCCACATAAATGCTTCCTTGCATTATGGAAATACGTTTTTCCTATCAGCGGAGCTGAATCAAACTAGAGGCATTTAATTAATCTTGTCTGACATCTGATTTGAAACCCAGGTTAAAGGCAAGAAATAGGTGGGTCTATTTTTTTTCCCCTGTGCATGACCACAGGCAAATTTCTCCATTAACGTCAGCCTGCATCTTGTGTATCTGCGTTTTGCTGCCACCCGCCAGTCATTAATGCATTACTCTGCTTGCATTCAATTCATATGCATCAGTTTTCTTGACTTCAGGGCTTGGCAGAAAAAAAAAGAGTCATGAAGGAGACTAAGTGCAAACTGCAATTTTAAATTACAAGCGTTTCACCTTGAACCTCTATGCACTTATTTCTGTTACTAAAATGCTGAAGTAAGAAAAGTTATGATTTATGGATCCGTAGTACCAGGAATAATTGTTATAATGATAGTACACAAAGCTTTTAAAGAACTGCAAGACATTGTCGTCTTATTTAAAGAGGTTGTCCCATCCGGATAGCCTAGTTCTGTATGTTCCATTAGGCCTAATTACACTCCTAGTGGGGTTCTCGACTGGAAGATGCCCCATCCCATGAGCCGTAGTGGAATTAGCCTCGATGTAATACAGTGACTACAGGAGAAAATATAGCCAGCTGATTCCAGCCCCCACAAACGGGTCATGGAATCCCAGAAGTTTGCTGGGGGTTGTGATTGCTGAAGCTGGGGTGAACATCTGATTGCTACTATAGATGCCATATGAAAGGCGTCTACGATCAGACAATCCTTTTAAAAGGGGAGTTCACCAAAATGTTAGTTTCCAGCTCCATGCATTTATTGTAGAGACTATAGATAAATGAATTGAACTCGCCTCCTGTTTAGTAATCAAGGACCATAGGGTGTAATGATCTTGTAGAGACCAAGACTAGCCCTTCAAATTCTAAGGCTATGTTCACACGGCTTAATTGCAGGACGTATTTTGCCCCGCAATTACGCCGTGTGTACGGAGGCGGGGCGGCAGCCCTCCGGCCCCATGGACATTCATTATTCTCGGCACATATACGCTGTGAATAAATGACATGTCTTTTCTCTCCCCGCTCGCCGTATTGTGCGGGCAGGGAGAGGAGACGGCATCCATAATTCTCTATGAGAACTGTGGATTACCGTAATGACTGGGACGTATTTCAGCCCGTAATCCGCGCAGTAGGGCGTGAATTACGGGCTGAAATACGTCCCAGAATAAGCCATGTGAACTGTCAAATCAAGGGAGGTGCAGTGCTCCCTGACTGGAACCCAGCCCACTGTCCCTTGACGTGCTGCCCTAGGCGGCACATGGCAACTGGGCGACAGTCCCTGCGCTGCTAGAGTGCTGAGGCCGTCAGGAGTATGAAAGTTCAGACAGTCCGGGTCAATACCAAATCGGGAACACCAAGCCACAAATCAGAACCAGAGGGATAAACGTAAACAAGCCGGGGTCAAAACACGAACGGGAGCGAGGTACAAAAACAGAAGACAAGCCGGGGTCAGGAGAACAAGCCGAGGTCAGGTACACAGGTAAGCAGACAACAAATAGCACAGGAGTAGGCAGTCAGGAAAATATCGCAGGCGCAGCACTCAGCTAGCAGGGAGTTTAAATGTGATCCCCAGATACCACCCCTATAGCTGATTGGAGCGGCCTCCGGGTCCTCCCATTGGCTGGTGCGACATGCCCCCTGTCAGGATTGCCTGGACCTCTGTCACTCACAGAGCTCCCAGCAGACTGTCTATCAGAGTGGGGTCGCTGATCAGCTGCTGCAGACTCTTCCTCCCAGCAAGCCGAGCGCTGCCCAGTCCTGACATGAACATAGCCTAACTGTAAAAAAAAAGGAAGATGGAGGTGTGACTCATCACAACTATGTTTTATATTTTTGTTTTTATTATTAGAATAATTTAGTTATATTCTTTTTTTTTTTTTTTTTTTTTTTTATAGTGCCAACATGTTTCTCAGCAGTCTGCAATACATAGAATACATGTATGAAAAAGGACATTATAGAGAAGGCCTGCACAACATACATCCTGCAGGTCACTTGCAGCCTGCCAAAGGATTTCTAGTTGCCCGCAAATCGGACCACAAGAATGGAGTTTGGTTAAACATAGCCCCAAAAGGGTCGGTCTCTGTGGTTTGGGGGCACTTCAGGGTGGTACGGGATGTTCTTGGGCAGCTTTTGCCACCAACTCCTGCCAGGTTGTGCAGATCTGTTACAGAGAAACAAAATTACTTAAAGAGGTTTTACCACCATAGACTTTGATGGCATATCGCTAGGATATGGAACACTTCCATCAAAAAGAGGTATTTTCCTTAAAACCAGTGTTCCTATAATATATATTTTTTTATTATTTCGGCATTTCTATGCATTTAAAACTTACACATAAAATCTTGTCCTTCTCTAGTTGTGATAAGTAAAAAGATGAAACTCTTGAATGTTAGGGCAGACTAACTTCACTTTACTGCAGCTGCTTATCTCTTTGTAGCCTCATTTCAAATAATAATGATACAATAATTGCGTTATTGTACTTAGGACAAGGATGGATAAGATTAGACTATCCTGGCAAGGATAAGAGCAATACATAAAAGGATAATGGGTTAATCTTTTTCTGCACTGATTTGGGGTTCAACTTTCTTCACACTTATCAGGTGCTGATAACACTTACATCTCCAGGTTGGCTTGGAAGAAGAGCAGTGAAGCGATCCTCTTTGCTGTACTATGAGAGCTTATATAGGGGAAGTCAGACACAAAGCAGGAAGTCATATACATAGGGTAACTTCAAAATATTATAAGAATAAAACGACCACCCAACTTAAAAAAAAAAATTGTCAGTGTGAAAAGAAAACTCTTTTTTTTTTTTTTTTTTTTGGTAGTGTTCCTTTAAAGAAAAGGCATGAGAATGAGAGATTGTGATAAAATTTGGAAATTGGGATAATATATATATAGTATTTCTGTAGTACGAGGGGAATATCATGACATGATCAGTGTGGATTTGATAGGGGCTACATCTATACTCGATTATAACCAGGAGATTATTGTATAAAAAATTGTAAAGATGAGTAAAAGTTTCTAATCATTAGCGAGTATGAACTTGTCATTGATTTAGACCTTTATGTTTGCCTAAAAATTAAGATTCCTTGCCCTAAAAATTATTCTGTCAGTATGATACCTGCACCTTGTAAACAGGCATCTGCTAGCCATATGAGATAGGAGAGAACACGAAGTGATTGACAAGTGATCTCCAAAGGCTTCAAAGTTATAGAAAAAGACATGCAATTATAGTTACATATAAACACGTCCTTGAAATGTTTACGACCCTCTGTCGTCGATTGGCCCTTGTTTTTACAAAATTATCTTCACGTAAAAAAAGACCATTCATCCATTACAGCAGTGTTCCCCAACTCCAGTCCTCAAGGCACACCAACAGGTCATGTTTTCAGGATCTCCCACAGAATGCACTGATAATAATGACTTCACCTGTGCAATGCTAAGGAAAGCCAGAAAACATGACCTGTTGGTGTGCCTTGAGGACTAGGGTTGGGAACCTCTGCATTACAGAATAGCTTAACACAACAAGACAATAGTTATGTTCTGATTCTGGTTGATGAAGAAACATTCAATACATGATGGAAAGCCAATATCTAAATTCTGAAAGTCATGATTTAAAGGGGTATTGCCATTTCATTGATCAGTTTTAAACATGTCGGCAAAGGTATGTGAAGACTTCTACCAAATACATTGCTGTTCTGATTCTGCTTTCTTTCAGAGTTAGAGCAGTTCTTATTTCCTGCTTCTGTACCAAGCTTTCCTGTGTTACCAACCACCTCTCTGTACTCTAACAGGATCTAGATCCCTGGCCAGGATGGTGAGTTCACCCCTGCTGTTAGTTATTAGCAGCACAGGAGCTTGTTTTTGTTTCTTAGGCCTGGTTCACTTCACGGACACAAAGGTGAAAATGGAGGCTTGGGGATCCGTTTTAAAACAGACACCCACAGTGCCCGACAGACCCTAGTTCCTGGCATGGTGTCTGTCCTCTAGACTGAAAATCGCCCAGCTTGCTGCACTATGTTTTCCATCATCACTGGTGGAACTAGGCCTTACTGACCAACTTTAACCCTTTAGAACGCTGTAACCTTCTGACCTGCTGTTTAGACCCCTCCATCACCTTTATCCCTCTAACAGGGTTAGCTAGGAATAGCACAGCTAACAAGTGAATCACTGCAGTAGACCCGTCCACACCTTGAACAGGAAGTGGGGGCCTGATGCTGGCTGGGAAGAACAGGTGAGAAAACCCCTTTAAATATTAAGAGCATGAGAAATCCCGCAGAAGCAACATACTGTGCATTATTTGAAAAAAATAGTCTTCATAGAGTCTTAGCTGTACAACTTGTGATTGTATCAAATTTCTTGAGATGTTGTACTCATATCTGGTATGCAATTTGTGCAAATGAAATGACTTGCCTTTTCATTTGTAAAATCTTTTACTTGTGACACTTTTGATAAAAGTATTCCTACAGACATCAAACATAGTTTATCATGAAATGTTTTGTCTTTGACAAAGTGATACTTTATTTTAACGAGATTGTCTGGAAGCTGATCTCCTTGTTCCCGTAAAATCTGATAGGGTTTTTTCGTCCCAGGTTCTTTAGCCTCACAGATGGACAAAATTGTTTATAATCTTATACTATGAGGCTGCCAATGCTTTATAGAGAACCTGTCGCCACTCATGGCAAATTTGAATTTTATTTCCCTCTTAAATAACAATATGGTAGCATTTGTTTTATTTTAATAAAAAACCTAGTAATAAAAGCCCAGACTACAAAAAACGGTATTGCCTTTCAAATGTAATCTCTTGATCCACTGTTGGTTGTCAGTCTATTATAATGACAAGATTATAATAGACTGAAAGTGCAATGACAAGAGCAGTACATGAAAGGAAAAAAATGGGTTGATTGTTTCTGAAAGGAGGGACAAGTTCTTCACTTTTCTAGATAATACTAAACCTTCCAGGCCGGGAAGAAAAAAGTAAACCCAAATCCATAATTTGCTGTGCTATTAAAGCTCATAGAGGGGAAGTCAGAGACACAAGCCAGGAAGTCATGTACATTTGGGGGAACTTAATATATTTTCTATCTATCTATCAACTTCTATCCTATCTTCTACTATCTATCGCTTTACGCCCCGGTATCCCCCTGGTTGTTGTGTGTAGTGTGTGTGTGTGGTGTGTGTTATATATATATAAATATATATATATATATATAATATACATCACCGGCCACTTTATTAGGTCCACATGTAGAAACGGGTTGGACCCCCTTTTGCCTTAAAAAACTCCCTCAATTCTTCGTGGCATGTTTCCCCACAAGGGGTTTTGAAACGATGCTCAATTGGTCCCAAAGGGCCCAAAAGTGCCAAAAAAATATTCCCCACCCCATAACCCCCCCACCCCCACCCAAACCGGTAAAGGCAGGATGGATCCATGCTTTCATGTTGTTGACGCCAAAAATTTTGCCCCACCATCCCAATTTCGCGCAGAAATCGAAATCATCAGACCGGGGAACGTTTTTTTCCAAACTTCTACGTCCAATTTCGATGGTTGGGCAAATTGGAGCTCAGTTTTTGTTTTTAGTGAAAGGATGGACCGGTGTGGTCTTTTGCTGCTTACCCATCTGCCTCAAAGTTCGCCGTTTCTGTGCGTTCAGAGATCTTTCTGCCCACCTTGTTTTTAAGGGGGGCTATTTGATATGTTGCCTTTCTAACGCTCAAACCAGTCGGGCCCCTTCTCCTTTGACCTCTGGCATCAACAAGGCTTTTTCCGCCCACAGGACTGCCGCTCACTGGATGTTTTTTCTTTTTCGGACCTTTTCTCTGTAAACCCTAGAGAGGGGTTGTGCGTGAAAATCCCAGGAGATCAGCAGTTTCTGAAATACTCAGACCAGCCCTTCTGGCACCAACAACCTTGCCACGTTCAAAGGCACTCAAATCACCTTTCTTCCCCATACGGATGCTCGGTGTGAACTGCAGGAGTTTTGTCTTGACCATGTCTACATGCCTAAATGCACTGAGTTGCCCCCATGTGATTGGCTGATTAGAAAATTAAGTTTTAAAACGAGCAGTTGGACAGGGGGTACCTAATAAAGGGGCCCGGTGAGTGTGTGTATATATATATATATTATTATATATATATATATATATATAATATATATTTATACACAACAGGGTATATAGTATAAAAGCCCTCCTGTCACATAGGAAGACACCAGTATTATAAATAACACATGGTAGCTGGGGGGCCCAATTCCACTTTTTGCATTGGGGCCCAGGAGCTTCAAGTTACGCCTCTGTATAGAACCATCCAATCTTTTTTACTTGTGACACTTTTGATAAAAGTATTCCTATAGACCTCAAACATAGTTTATCATGAAATGTTTTTTCTTTGACAAAGTGATACTTTATTTTAGCGAGATTGTCTGGAAGCTGATCACTTGATGCCGGGGCTGGCATTCTGATCTCCTTGTTCCCGTAAAATCTGATCATTACAGAGGGTTTTTCCTACCAGGTTGCATAGCCTCACAGCATGGGCAACACTTGTTTATAATCTTATAGTATGAGGCTGCCAATGCTTTATAGAGGACTTGCCGCTACTCACAGCAAGTCTGATTTTTTTTTTTTCCCTCTTAAGTAACTATGGTAAATTAAAGTATTAAACTATGGTAAATTAAGTAAATATGGTAGCTTTTGTTTAATTAAAAAAAAAAAAGAAGCAGTAACAAAAGCTCAGACTACACATAACTGGGCCAGCTTGAAGTAAAAAAAAATGCATTGCCTTTCATATGTGATCTCTGTAGTTATCCACTGCGATGGATACACAGTAGAATATCGATCTTTGCAGACGATACTAAGCTCTGTAAAGTAATCAACACAATAGAGGATAATATGTTATTACAAAGGGATCTGGATAAGTTGGAGGCCTGGGCGGGGAAAAGGCAGATGAGGTTTAACATGATAAATGCAAGGTTATGCACCATGGGGAAGAGAAATACCATTACATGATTACATGTTAAATGGAAAAACACTGGGTAAAAGTGACATGGAGAAGGACTTGGGAATCCTGGTGGACAGTAAACTTAATTGTAGCAGCCCGTGTCAGGCAGCAGCAGCCAAAGCAAATAGGATCATGGGTTATATTAAAAGGGGCATAGATGTACATGATGAGAACATTATTTCCCATTATACAAGTCACTGGTTAGACCACACATGGAATATTGTGTACAGTTTTGGGCACCAGTGCACAGGAAAGACATTGTAGAGCTTGAACAGGTACAAAGGCGGGCAACAAAAATAATAAAAGGACTGGGTGGACTACAGTACACAGAAAGATTGGCAAGATTAGGGTTATTTAGTTTAGAGAAAGAAGGCTTCGGGGGGATATAATAAATATGTTTAAATACATCAAAGGTCAATATAGAGATCTCTCCCAAGATTATTTATACACAGGGCTGTATCTAGAACATGGGGGCGTCCTATACGTCTGGAGGAAAGAAAGTTTCTACATAAACATAGAAAGGGATTCTTTACTGTAAGAGCAGTGAGACTATGGAATTCTCTGCCAGAGGGACTGGTCATGGTGAATTCAATAACCGAGTTCAAAAAGGGTTTGGATGCATTTCTGGAGCGTACTAATATAACAAGGTATAGTGACTAGGATTGAGGAGAGGGGTCATTGATCCAGGGATTTTTTCTGATTGCCAGATTTGGAGTCGGAAAATTTTTTTCCCTAAAATGAGGACAATTGGTTCTCCCTCATTGGGGTTTTTTCCCTTTCCCCTTGGTCAAACCTTGCACAACAGTTGAACTAGAGGGGACGTTTGTCTTTTTTTTAGCCTACAAATATGAAACTATGAGGGCGGAACGACCCCTCCCCTTCCCTTTGGGGGAAGACAGTGCGTCGAAAACCGGGGGGAAAAGGTGCTTGCTAAATGTTTGCCCCGGGGACCCCCGGGCGGCAAAACCCCGTGCGGAAAATCCGGCGTGGGGACTGTGGGGTTTTCCAAGAGCAAAATTTGTGCTAATTTTGGGCCCGGTTTTTTAAAGGGGTCTAAAAAAACTGAAAACGGGCTGAAAAACCTTTCCGAAAACCATGCCCAGCTTTGCTGAGCAATAATGCTGGAAAACGTTTTCCTACCAATGGCATAGGGGTGCACATGCAAAGAAACTTTTAAATTGGGTCCCGGGGGTGTGTTTCTTTTACATTTTTTTACATCCATTGGGCATGATTACTTGATATCCTGATTTTTTTTTTGATTTTTTTTTATGAAAACATGAAGTTTTGAAGAGGAGAATCTTAGTACTGTTTTTATTTGTGTGTAATGGATTTCTACCCCACCCCATTTCAGTGTTTGCAATGTTTATGCTATTAGAGTAAGGTCATTTGGTTGAGTGGTAAAGTTTGAAATGCTGTTTGGAGGGATTTGTGAAAAATGTCAGGAGAACTGACGGTGTTCTTTAAGAACAAATGGCGGTTGGAATTTAGCAATCATTACCTGTCAATTTTTACTGTGAAAAAACCTAAAAAATAGTTAAAAAATGTCTCCGTTACAAAAGAGCCATTTAAAAGATCTATTGATGTAACTAAGAACACTCAGCAGTCAATCTAATTACAGAAAGGAGTTTTTAAATATAGAGTTTGACAAGATATTCATAACTTGAGTGGCAGTAAAGTCTACATTACAGTAATTCAGGATTTTGTTGAAACTTGGCATTGTACTGTAACCTTACAATCTGCACACTTCATAATAAATGATAAAATTACAGTCAATTGTGAGGCATTGTTTTCATATTCTGTGCTCTAATAGCATGGGTTTTGTAGGTCTGTTTTTTTTCTGACACCAGTAGTGTGGAGAGAACAAAGTGCAACTAGCACCGTAATTCAGTACACCAAGGCTTCTGATCAGTCTCAAACTGCCCACAGGAGAACAGTGGGAACCCCCAGTGGGCACCTGAGCATGGCAAACCTGGAATTACTTTTAAGCTGCATGTATATCCTTGGGAGAGGCAGAAAGACAGAGAGAAAGAGGCAGCATACAGTAGTTGTAGGGTGTGCCTCCAGAATCAACTCCACTGATGGACCCAGAATCAACTCCACAGGTGGCCTACCAGAATGAAATGCCACTGGTGGGCCCTAGGCACCAACACTGCTTCTGATCCTGACTTTGAGTGAGTCATTGTCATTCACTTGTAAAGGCCACTTATTTAGTAATTAATTGATATGTAGTTTTAGATCTATTTAGATTATTCATATTTAGTAGAAATAAGCAAAATTAGGATGAGTTATGATGGGCGCAATAACAATTGTAGATTTGTAAAGTATGGCACCTTTGTGCTTTTATGTGCAGTTACTTTAAAGAGGTTGTCTATTTCCCCCCCCAACAAAAATGTAAAAACTCTGTAAGGGCCCCATTAAGAAAACCTAAATCTTTTCTTCTACCTGCCCTTGGTTCCAGTACTGCATCTCATCAATCTTATCTTCTGCTTTGTCTCAGAAACAGCCCCAGACCTGTCACCAAGTTGTGTCTGGCATTGCTGCCAAGATCCATTAAAATTGAAAGGGACTGAACTAAAGTACCACACTGTAATCAAGTGTGGTACGGTTTTTTTAATCAAAGCAGCAGTTTTTCTAATCTTGAACGTCCCCTTTAATACTTGTTGTAATAAATGCACAATAATGACAATAATTATAATTACCCATTATGTGTCGTAAATCCAGTACTGATTATATGTGGTTGCCTAAGATATTATTGATGATTAGATGGGGAACTCGGGTATAGCATTTGTGTGAAAGATAAAGAGCTTCCATCTTGTTGAGATCTTATTTGGAAATATTTTGCTACGTTATTGTATGTGGTTTACATGTAACAATTGTCATTAATAGGACTTAAAGGCCTCGTTCACACGGCTTATTTCAGAACGTATTTACAACGGATTGCCGATGTAAATACGTTCTGAAATCAGTTGAAAATCAGTTGCAAATACGTGCCACACTTAGTGGCACTTATTTGCAACTGATTTCCGACGGATTCACCATCTAAATCATTGTAGGTGGTGAATCCGTCCGGAATAATTGACATGTCAATTGTTTTTCCGTCTGGATTGCCGTCGTCAATCCGCGGCGGCAATCCGGAACGGAATTTGCGTCGTGTGAACGACGAGCCGTATTTTTCTATTGAAATCAATAGAAAATAGGCTGTGACTTATTTCGGACGGATTTGCCGACGGATTGACGATCGTCAATCCGTCGGCAAATCCGTCCGAAATAAGCCGGGTGAACGAGGCCATACTGTATTTTTGATTAACACGATCTTTGTTTAATTTTTTTTTTCTTTTTTCCAGTACTATTGTTATGGTCTTTTTTTCTGTAGACCCTATTTTGTGTACATGATTAGAGGGCAGCCACTTTGCTGTGTTTGCTTTGTTGCCAGTATGCAGAGATTTGATTTACATATTATGCAAGGAAACTTACCTAGCTATGACTATTTGACTTCTATGAGACGGAGGGTGCAAACAAGAGGAAAGGGGAGCTGTGATCACCAACAGTGGTGGATCCTGTAATGTCTGCCTCCAGCATTGTAAAAGAGGTTTTGGCTTTCATTGTAATCAGGGCTGTGGAGTCGGAGTCCGTGCCTATTTTCCAGGAGTCGGAGTCGTCATAAAAGGGACCGACTCTGACTCCCAAAATATATAATAGTTGGTCCAGTTAGTTCGATGCAAAGAGCAAGAGGAATTGGGTGCGGCCAGTGCTCCTGCTGCCATATCTTCAGCCTCATCACATGAGGAGTGTAATTGATGACATGGAGCAGGCAAAGCGCTGCCCCAGGGGAAAAGATTCTGCTCCCAGAGCAAACAGTTTTTAGCAACATTTTTCACCTGTTTTCAAAGAAGTAGAAGGGTTTAACCATTCATCAAAACTGTCTGTGGCTGAGGCAATTCCTTTATATCCCGACATTGTTAGAGATGTTACCCCTGTGGTTATCGTTTTGCCCCCAACCCAAGTTAGTGTAGAGAGGCTGTTCTCTCCTGGAAATAATGAGATTAGATGTGAGGTCATGTATGCAGGATCTGATGGAGGCAATACTATTTCTCAGAACAAATTCAGAGACTTCACAAATGTTCCTGCAGTGTTTTGCATATTTAGAATTTTTTTGTGTCCTAAAGTCATATCCAATAAATTATATTTTACACTGACAAGCAAAAGGGTAACAATGGTTTGAACTTGTGACTTTCAGGCTCCATATCTCACCATCCACTACAGCTTTGTACATGAGGCTACTGTAATTTTATATAGTCATCTTACCTATCTTATACATAAATTTGACTTGCAAGTATTTGGCATCTGCTTAGTTATAGTTTTGCTACTAAAAATCAAAGTGTTAATGTCTATTATTTTGTCAGTATTTGGTAAATCCACCTTTGGTTTTCAGCTCTGCCTGAATCCTTCTGGGCTCTGAATCAGATTCAAGCATGTCTTGACCAAAATCTGATCCCAGGTCTCTTCTACACATTCCCAATGTTGGTGCAGACTGGACTTGGATACAAATACAGCTTTTTCTTCAACTCTGCCCACAAGTGTTCAAAAGATCAAAACATTGTTACCCTTTTGCTTGCAAGTGTCTGTTCTTCCTAAATAGCTTGATTATTGTATCATAAGGTGATAACAGCCTGATGTTACCATTTTACTACAGTAAAGTTATTACTTAAACATGCGCCATGTATGAGGGAGTCGGGAGTCGGAGTCGGAGGTTTGGGAAATTGAGGAGTCGGAGTCGGGGCTTCGGCTTGCCGACTCCACAGCCCTGATTGTAATGCTGCCTCTGACAGTTTCTGCTTTTTAGAAGGGTCTCTTGACCATAATCTGATCACAAAGGGTCCTCATTTTGGGACCACCTGCAATTAACTGTAATCTTTTGGAAACCTGGTGGTACATGTTAAATTTCCATGTAGTGCCACCACTGAGTGAAACAAGCATTACACAGTGTCTGTTATGAAGATTAGGACAAGTCCTCCATTGCCTGTATCCACTGTGACCAAGAGGTGGGGATCCTGGATATGGGACTCCCCCCATCTATTAACTCATACTTATCTGGTACGGTATATGAACATAGGTTTTCTAAACCGGCGAACCCTTTTAAAGTTATTCTTGCCTAGTTGAGATGGTTATATTAATGGTGGGGGCATTTTAATGTATTGAGCTAGCTGTTTTATTTATCTTTGTGGTTTGATATGGAGAAGAATAGACCTGTACAAGATCAACAAGCAAACAAAATTACAGAAAAATGGAACATTATTTACTTAAACACAGGCACAAGGCCATACTTACAGCTGAATGACTGGACAATAAACTATTCTCAGTATGAGGCAATATAAGCTCCAGTGCTACATGGGAGAAATAGAACAGGTTCAGCTTACTGATAAACAATTGCTCACACACCCATCAACTGCCTACTAAAAAACTGCACATTGAATAAGAACCAGTTCAAAAACTTCATAACCACATGTGCTGCTCCATTAAGAAACACACACTGGTAGCGATCCTACAATGTGTAACACCACACCTGCCGTGGTGTTACAATGTGTGGTGTTACACATTGTAGGATTGCTACCAGAGCAGTCTCAGCTAGTCTAAATGGTGATGTATACCACAATATAATGGTGCATAAGTCAAGAGCCTGTGTATGATATATGGCCTTAACAAGTTTGTGGTTATTTGTTCTGTTGGTGAACTTGTTAAAAGGAGATGCATGAAAATATGAAAAACTGAAATGAAGTAAAAGTGTAAAAAGGAAATATATTGAAAATATGTGTATTTCTTAATAGAGCAGCACATGTGGTTATGAAGTTTTTGATACGTGAGGAGTGGGTCTTTAAAGTGTCTGCTTAAACGACAACCTGTGAACATAAGTTAAGGGGCTTTTTTTTATGATTAAGAACCAGTTCACACACGTATGCAGAAACGTCACAATCCCATACAGGGGAGATTGCACAAATGTAAAAGTAATGATAAATAACAACTCACACGCCTACTATCCATGAGGGGGGTGACTGTTAGTATTACAATTACACATAAATAAGGCTTTATATAGAATGCCAGTTATACGGTTATGTATGGTTCACCATGCTGACTTGCAACAATTGATGACACCCTTGCTATTTGACTGAGTGGGTTGCCTGGCGTATTTTAAGTGTCCAACACAAAATCCTGACACTATCGGTTTTACAGGGCAAAACTGCATACTGGAAAAATATCAAATATGAGGTGGTAGTTGATACTTTGGCCAACATACGCAAGCTCGCAACTCGCTTCAAGGGTCCTCATTGTCTTAAGAGTCCCTACACTAGCCTTACTAGCAATTTACAAAAAAAAAAAAAAATTCACAGAAAAATGCGACATTGTGGAACAAACAAGCAACCCTCAAGTCGTATATACATTGTTGTGAAATAAAGGCATACTGCTTGGAATATATCAGTAAAGCCAGTTAAGATTTTCTGGATCAAAAACAATTGCATTAACAGAGGCAATAATGAGGACCACTTGACCATGACATTGCCAAGGCTCAAAAAAATAAAATAAAATAATCTTGTCTTTATACTTAAGTGAAACACAGACGTCATAAAGAGTAATCACCATTCAGGAAAATAATTGTATTATTTGTAAATGCCATCAGGTTGCTTAGCACGTTCACTATGTGTGCAGCACTCTTGCTGTCAGCATTTATTTACCATGGTATTATTAATCATTAGTATTTATGCGTAATAAAAGGATATAAACGTGTTCTTGCAGAGTACATTGTGGATGCAGACTTGTTTTTATTCACTAGCAGATAATAAGCATTAGTTAAGGATTTCTTTTCCCTCTTGGAAACACTAACTTTTCTATTGCAGTTCTGTAATGATGTATAGGCACCCCAGGTCACAAATTGGTTTGTGTGATAAATGCTACTATCTTGTGCATAATTGCTTCTACGGAGTGATTTAGTATTTCCATTAGTCCTGTGTGTCTTTTCACATGGTACTTTCACTAAGCGTTCAATGTGTGTGTTGTTTTGGGGGGAGAAGGAGGGTAGAGAGATAAAATTGATTACCGCTGATCATTGTTATTAATAGTGGATACTTGGTTGGTTGTCCAATTAAAATAAATATGGGCTGCACATCCTTAGACGTGGTGATTATTCTGTTACTAGTCATCTAGAATAGGCATGTCATAGAGATCTATACACTAAGGTAGTCGTGGCGGCTTTATAGGTTGCTGCACTTGTTTATGGACTGTATAAATACAAAGTTAAAGGGTTTGTCTTACTACAAGGATTGCTTTTAATGTTAAAGATCTTGCAAAAACAAGTCACTTTGCAGTATATGTCTATTAAGTGTCCTACTTATTTTGAGTTATCCCCTCTTGTATGGGCTGCATCAGCTCTTTAGGTTGCCATAGCTACAGACCTGTTCAATCTCTCATGATCGGCTGCCAGCACTGGTTGCTATAGCTACGGACCTGGTCTACTGCAGCCTAGTAGAAGACAGTAAACACGCCCCTGAATTCAAAATGAAACCAAGAAAACAGGACTGAGGTAAGATGAATCAATGTAGTGAGACAACCCCTTTAAGATAGATTTTAGATTCAAATTGATGTAAATGATATCTATAGTTCCCTTCTTAAAAGAACTGTGTGTGCAGATAAGAGAAATGGATATCTTTCTAATAAAATCATAGTTTTAATTCTGGAGCAAACTGACTGATAAAACAAACAATGGTCTTCTCCTGTAGATGTGTCTCCTAATCATGAGCTACACTACACTTCACATGCCTCCTGACTGTCTATCTTCCGCAGCATAGATTTTGGCAACAATTTATAGTCTGCTTGTTTTTTCCTTTGTGTTGAAGCTACTGCTAAAGGGTCTCCACAACTATGAATGTGTAGCATGATTCTAATACTAATATTGGTAATACACAGTTGCTACACATTTTTATGACCACTTCCTATTTTCGAACGTGTAGCTCATGAAGGAAGTCGTGTGTTGTGAGCTGGCTTTGTGGGTATGTAAGGTGTGTGATAGATGGACTGCACACATATTCATTGTTCCTGCCATGGGTATAACTGTGATTTATCAAAGTTGCAAAAAGGCATGTGGAAGACACTCGCAACTTATTTGGGTATTAATCCATCCTTGTAGATCACATACACTCATACATGCTGATTGTCTACCCTGGTGCGACTGCTACTATCAGAAGACAAGATGACACGTACATGGATAGAATGAACCTTGGTTGGAACAGACCATTGTTCAGTTAATTACGCCCGTGCGCGACTCACTAATTTCCCCAGTTGAGCATCTGCCGGAACATCTCGATGGTTGTTGCGCGCGCCGCCGCGCTCGCGCGGCTCTGGCTCCCTCCTCACAAACTCCAGAGCGCGTGGGATGTAGTCAGCATGACTTTAGATAGGTGTGATGACCCACCGGGATTAGTTGTAGATTTTTTTTTTTTTTTTTTTTTTTAACAATACACCTTTATCATTGTTCCACATAATAGGTGATACACAGTTGATTGCAGTGAGCCCCTCCCCCCCTCAATGGCATCCCTTGTCTTCTAAACATGACGTACAAGACTTTCGATTACTTGGCGCCCCCACACATCTATGCCTTAATCTCCCATTATAGCCTCTCATGCAGTCCATAATCCTCACAGGACTTCCTTCTCTCTTGTTTGCTCCTCACACAACCGTCTCCAAGATTTCTCCCTGCATGCCCCATACTCTGGAACTCAAAACTACATTAGACTCTCTTCCACTTTTGAAACCTTTAAAAACAACCTGAAAACCCATCTCTTCGGGATAACCTACAACCTACAGTAACCCTTCTGCCACTGCAATACCATACAAACATGTCTATCCCTCACCTTCTGTCTCCTTCCCCCTACTTTATACATTGTAAGTCCTCTCTCCCTTTGTACCAGTTTATTACTTATTTAGTGATATTAGTGTGTTGGTTTTATATTATCTATCCAATCCCCTTTTGATCATACAGTGCTCTGGAATTAATGGCACTTTCAAAAATATAATAGTAATAAAATATATTGGCAGTCCTGGCTGTTCGACCGCCGCTTCTTTTAAACTTCTTCTGGGCATGGTCGTGCAATGAGGGGGAACTCCAGTTCAAGTGGTTTCAGGGGAACCTAGTAGTGGACCCCCACAGTGATCAGGCAGTACACACTTATCCTGGGGATGGGTAATAAATGTTGATTCTGGGACAAAACCCTTCAGATACCTCCAGACAGGTAATAAAATATACTCGTTGGATTCTACAGTTGAAAATCAAGTTAGACGACGCAGTTTTCAATGAGTACTTAATTTGGATTTTAAAGGGGAAGAACTGTCACTTGATGTATGCCCCCCTTGCTGAGGGACGACTCACAAGGTAGTGATACTAGACCACGAATGTTGCGCACACAGCGCTGTGTCCCTTTTTCTGTGTGGATGCAGTAGTTTTGTGTATTTAATGCTCAAATCTGTGACAGTTTCTCCTGCAGAAGAGTAATTCACGATGAGTCTATCTCAAGACAGAGTCGTCTTTTTCAAACCCCGCCCATCTGAGGCTAGCCCCGCCCACCTCAACTGACAACTCGTATTACTTTGTCTCTAGGTATAAAATCCTCTGTGATAGTAACTGTCAATGGGTGGGGCTATAGCTTCTGGTGGCGTAGGGGGGGCGCGGTGTAGAACAACTTTATGAATATGATCTCTTGACGGGGTAAATGCTCTGAAATGCTACATCTTACAGCATATAACAGACACAGCGCTGGGAAACAGCAGGTCTGACACTAGCTTGTGCTGTCCTCAGCAAGGGGGGGCATAACCTATGTGACAGGTTCCCTTTAAGTTGTTTTTTTCCCCGGCGAATTTACAGTCAGAAAACAAGTCTCATTGAGGTCCATGGGGTTTTTGAAGCGGACCCGCTTCCAAGTTTTTTTTTTTACTTTTAAAAACCAACCGAGAAAATACACGTTGTACGTGTGGATTCCGACTTGAAATACTTGTCGTGTGGACATAGCCTAATTGCTCTGTGAATTTGGCAGTGCATATGATAGAGCTGGAAAGTCTTGATCTAAGGAACTGCACCACTTTACATAGTTTAGTTAGTAAATTTGTATTTGCTTTAACTAAAAAGAAAAAAAATAAATCACAGAAAAAATATGGGACATTATTTATCTCAAAAACACCAACCACATGCCCATATTACACACGCTCAATTGCTTTGGATCATTGGAGACTGAAACCCAGTTCACGAGGCATACAACAGGGCCACATGTGCTATGTGGGAAAAAGATAAAACAGGTTGCAGGTAATATGCATGAAGCAGTTAGCTCACACATCCCTACCACTCAGCGGGAAACAATATTAGATGATAAAAAAAATGCAAATTGATAATTGATACCTGTTCACACCAGGTATTAAAAAAAGCCCGAAGTATACATACATGGAGAGATTGCACAAATGCAAACCTCTTTCGATTAAGACAACCACTCACACAGCCTGAGGTGGGTGGTTGCTAGGTATTATAAATTGCATATGAGACCTTTTTTTTGCGCTTTTTTAGGGCGCATACAGGGGGGGTGACATAATGCAGATATGTGTGGTGCACCACTGCTGGCTTACAGCCTATCCACACCACTGCTATTCACGATTGGTGGGGCATGCAAGCACTTTTTAAAGGTGCGTTCCAACACAAATAAAAGGACAACACTCTGCTCCGCAGCACTTTTGGGCAAAAAAATAACATACTGTAAATCGATACCTGTTCACACCAGTCTGCAAAAAAGCCACAGTATTATACATTGCTTTAGCTTGCTGCAAGTTTTGTTCCTATGTTATCAGGACAACGCTGTGTGTCTTGTCCTTTTTCAAATCCAGTGTTACTGAAAAGGATTAGCATCCATATTATGTGAGTTTTCTGGACATTATAGATGCGGCTGTAAAATACAGTTATATTTAAATCAGGGATGACAGCTGAAAATAGGACTTGTAAACAAAAGCCATACTGGGTACCATACTGGAGATGTCGGGAGATTACACCGGAAATACGCCTTGAGGTATGGAAGAAAGGGATGTACAAATCGGGATTTTTCTTTCTAAGAAATGCACCAGAAGACGGGTGAGTTCTTTCTTTTAGATTCCTGTTGCTTTTGTCATATATGTCATCCATTTAAGAAAGACTCCTTTCAATTATTTTTTTTTCCCACACAATCTTTGATATCTTCGAAATGTGCTTGCTACAGCTGCAACTTTACTCTTCACAGTAAATTTGTCTCTACGCTCTATTGGAAGGATTGTTTAACCCTAGCAGTCTGAACTCACTCCTGTTCTAATTTTATCTCCTAAGGCTTAGTCGGTCCGGAGGGCAATTGATGACTATAGAGGAAGGGAGTACGATCTTTATACTTGACCTAAGTATATAATCAAAGCTTTGTAGTGGAGTCATCTGCCTACATCTGATGCAAAAAATCAACTGGAAGAAAGATGAAACTGGCTCAGCGTGAGGGCTTGGTATGGAACTTACTGACTGAGAAAACTAGCACCAGCTATTTCTGACTTGGAATCATATTATGTCATGGTTTGGCTTTTAGGCACCAAAATAAAAGTTTGTAAACTTGAAGGCACTGTCAAAAAAGAGCTGAGGAGACCACAGTATGTCAGTCTGTCATTTTTGAAGGTATCTATATAACATTTATTGATGTTATTCAAGTTTTTTATCTTTATACAGTAATGTGCCAAAAGTAGGGGAGGCGTGAGGGCGCGGCTGTGAAAAAGTGCTGCAATATAAGAATGCTTTTAAGAATAAAAGTAGAAGAAAAATTGAGAAAATAGAGAATGCTTTGAAAAACAGTTCATGGTTTATTTTTATAAGTTAACAAAATGCAAAGTGAGTGACCCAAAGGGATTTTAACTTGTTTGTGACTGTCCGTTTCCCCCCTTCCTGACTAGTCATATTTTTATATTCTGTACAAGCGGGTTTAAAGGCTATAACGCTTTCTCATGTACTGTTATTCTTCAAGTTTGTTTCATCTTTTTTTCTGTGATATGTTAGGCTTTATTTTTTTGTAATATGTTCTTAAAGGGGTTTTGCCATGATGTAATGTTGACGTGGGATCCTCCCAAAATGGGTATTTAATCTCTTTTCTAAATTATATGTGATTATAGAAAAGTGTAGCCCCCTGAGAGCTATAGCATTGCTCAGTCCCCCTTAGTTTCCCGACCAGCTTTACTCTTAGACACGACCAGACACGGACTGGAGCTCTGATCTGGCTCTCTTCGCTGCCGTTTGAACTTCTTATCTGATGACAGGGAACATGAACGAGCTTTGGAGGGACATGGGAGAAAAGTGCAGTGTATGAGGCTGTTTGCTGTATAGAGAATCCACTGGTTGTAATGTACTTATTTGAATGAACATTGCAGACGCTCCCTGCATCCTCGCTCTCTTCTCACCCCCTCCTTTACCCCCCCCATGACGCTGCATGCTGAGTTTATCTTCTCTCCTGAGCAGATAAGAGGTAAGAAACTCACTTCTTGGCAAAACCCCTTTAACAGCAAAAGTGGCGCTAAAATAAGTTGTGTAATAGTATAACTTTTTCGTCAAAGGTTTTTACAAGGGTCATATAAAGTTTTTGGGTCATTGGGGCTTGGGTTGCTGTTTGGGCAGATATATATATATATATATATATAGTATTTATACTATAATATATATATATATATATATATATATATATATATATATATATATATATATATAAAATTATTTTTTTATATATTTTATTTGTGTGCATGTTTTTTTTTATACTTTATTTTATATATTGAACAAAACCATAAGGTCTGAGAGACATTTTGGAGACATTTTTTAAATAAGTTTCTTTCTTTTTTTTTTTTTTTTTTCATTATTTATCCTGTAACTGGGTCTGATATATTAGCCCAATTTAAAGTGGCAGTACAGAAGAAATACCTCCCTCCCCACCTCTGTAATTACTACAGCGCTGATCTGAGTCTAGTACGACCCAGTAGCATCTGTAACTACCGGGCCCCAGCAGTCACGTGACCGCCGGCACTGAGAATAGGAAGCCAGGAGGTAATAATCCAGCCTTGTTTTCTCAGTGCAAAGCCAGCTATAGCCGACAGCCATCTCTACACTCGCACAGCTGCATAATTAGTGTGCAGTTACGATCTTTTCATGGATGTTCCAGAACGTTCATACAGAGATAAATTGCCACTGCCCAGACGCTTATAGTCAACAGCTGGTCGGCAACAGGTTAAATCAAATCAATATCAAGTATGACCACCTTTTGCCTTTAGAGTCCTGAAATTGATTATATGGTCCCCAGTGAGCCCTGATCTCAACATCATTGAGTCTCTCTGGGATTACAATAAGGGCCCGTTTACACGGTAATGCACAAATACTGGTCGGTTTATCCGACCGGTATTTGTCTTCTTTTAGTGCCGTCCTCACGGTCGTGGGGAGGGGCGGCTTTTCTCCGTGATGAGCCCTCCCCCTTCCCATTGACATGCACGTATTCCGTCCGAAAACCGACACAATGCTTTTCCGGCGGCCGGCAGTTTGAAAAATCGCCGGGTGGAAAACCCGTGCAGTGGGGACTGCTGCACGGGTTTTCCATAGAAGCCTGTTGTGCTCGTTTGCGGCCGGTCTTTCAAGCGGTCTGAAAAACCAGGTGCAAACCTGTGCCGTGGGGACATGCCCTAAGAGACAGAAGGATCTGAGTAAGCTTACATCCACAGAAGATCTAGGGTTAGTTCTCCAAGATGTTTGGAACAACCTTCCTGCTGAATTCCTTTAAAGGCAATGTTCACACGGCTTATTTCAGAACTTATTTACGTCGGATTACCGATCGTAAATACGTTCCGAAATCAGGTGAAAATCAGTTTCAAACAAGTGCCACTAAGTGTGGCACGTATTTGGAACGGATTTTGCGACGGATTCACCATCTCCATTCATTATAGGTGGTGAATCCGTCCGGAAATAATTGACATGCACATTGTTTTTACGGCAGGATTGCGGCCGCAATCCGGAACGGAAATAAGGTTCGTCTGAACGACGACACGTATTTCCCATTAAAATCAAGGTAAAACTGCCAGTTACTTGTTTGTAACTGATTTCGCAACGGATTTGCGGCCGTAAATACGGCTGCAAATCCGTTGCGAAATAAGCCGTGTGAACAAGGCCAAACAGTGTGTACAAGTGTAGCTAGAATAACTGATATTGTTTTGAAGGCAAAGAGTGGTCACAACAAATACTGATTTAATTACAACTTTTCTTTTGTTTATTCACTTTGCATTTTGTTAATTGATAAAAAAAGATAAACTAACACTACATTGAAAAGTATTCTTTCTTTGTAGCAGTTTTTCAATACCTGCATAAAACATTTGTACTTTACCTTCTATTGGTGAACAATTTAGCAATGACAATATTTACCATAAATGTAAAGTAAAGTTTTAAAGGTGGCCTGACACTTTTGAAAGCTGTTGATTTAAATGCTTATTCAGTTGACATTTCTACTGATGCTTTAGCTCCCAAACACATGCATGTATGGAGCAAGCCACATGTGTCCTCAATGGAGAGAACAGAATAAGCTTTATAAATCTTCTGCTCTGTGACAACAAAGGATTAGACATGATGAAATCCAACATATACAGTCTTTCTCCGTCACTCCCAACATCTGCTATTATGGGAAAGTAGTGTGACCCTCATGTCTGTACCTCTCAAATACATGAACCACCAGCAAATAAAAATAAGCATACCCAAGAAGTGGATATTGAAAAGGTATTTTAATTATCACAAAAATTAAAACATAGAATACAAATGGAGATACTGTGGTAAAAAACAAGCAAAGTAAATGACGCTATATAGAAATAAGTCTGTATATACACTATAGTAAATGCCACACTAAGACTAAAGTAAAAGTATAATTAAATATACAGTATATTAGAGCTAACAGATGTATAGAAGCAAACGCATATACTAGAAGACAATATGTACCCTTCTGCCAAGGGTAGACTTCTTGGGACTGGGAGTGAAGGCTTTTTTTTTTTTTTTTACTTAAAGGGGATGTATCGCTTTATCAGTTCGGCTGTTCTCTTGTAGCTTGATTTTCTCAGTTCCTGAAATCCAGGGGCTTTTCTTCCCCTCCCAGCTGGGTGTTTCTTAACTGAAGCGGGATGACATGATCCTACCTCTTCACTGTTCATGCTCGATCCCAAGTCAGTGTGTTCAACCCCCCCACCTCTTCCACATGTCACTGTGTCGTTCCTCTCCTTTTGCAGTCTTATTTTGTAGGAGCTGTTTACATACCACAGGCCTGTATTCAGTCTAGACAGCCTTCTTTTGAACTCAGAGCACTGATCTCTTCTCCTCTCACAGCTAGAGGTTTGTTACAGTTGAATCCAGTCTTCTATGAACTCCTCCAGAGAACAGATCTGTCTCCCTTTTATGCAGTAGCATTAGGCACCGAGGCACAATTCTGCTGTTTTCTGATTATAGAAGCAGCTGCAGTGCCCCTGAGGAGCTGGTGGCCGTGCAGAGAGAAATGTTGCCGGCCCCGTACACGGGGGAGCATTAGGCACCGAGGCACAATTCTGCTGTTTTCTGATTGTAGAAGCAGCTGCAGTGTTACTGTGGAGCTGCTAGCTGTGCAGAGTGAAATGTTGCTGGCCCCTTACTCTGAGTGAGAGAGGCAGGAATGCGCGCTCCTGTGAATACGACTGGGGGCCAGACAGAATGTAAATTAGTAGAGCCGTCAGCCAATGAAATGAAAGGAGGGATCCGACCAGCACTGGGGAACAGTGTTTACAGAAAACGAAGATAAGGGATACTGTGAAAACAAGACCGCTTTGCAAATGACATCTAATTGT
The DNA here is from genome assembly GCA_025379985.1 of Phyllomedusa bahiana. Classification (NCBI taxonomy): domain Eukaryota; kingdom Metazoa; phylum Chordata; class Amphibia; order Anura; family Hylidae; genus Phyllomedusa; species Phyllomedusa bahiana. Next base: position 86,354 of record JAODAL010003517.1, read on the forward strand.
AAAGTTGCTTTTCTTCACTGTCCCCTTATTATGAAAACTATTTAATGAAATGATACAACCCCTTTAACGACCAGCATGAAAATAATATTATGTAGAATTGGTCTTTTTTTAAAAAAAACAAACAAAAAAAAAAACCCTTCTGCACATTTTTTTTTCACCCCCTCTTCTTCTCATCTTGTTTGGATTAGGATTCAGAATCTGGCAAGTGTCTTGACATTTGTTGTGTGGACGTACCCTGAGATTGCATTTCTCATGTGGGCAAAAAAGAACATTGCCCAAGAACAGTCTTTTAAAAATTGAGAGGATCTCAATTGAAGTGGGTAATATTCAGCTAGCTGTGTATGTGGTTATTGATCTGCTACAATGGTTTAGCCAATTAAACCAAATGCTAAATGACTGGCTGACATCCGATATTTTCCTCAGCTGATAATGTAAAATCATTTATTGACATGTACTAATGATCCACTGTGTCTAAAATATGATGCTCCTGCTTGCAACTGTTCTCATGAACTCTATCAATATGCATTGAGTTTGGTTTTAATTGTGTTATATTGGAACAGTCTATGTTACAGTACAACAGCACAGCTATAAATGTGCTCTCTTTTTTTGGTATATTAAGATTTAATCTGTTATTTTAAAAGGGTTCTCCAATAGAAAACTCTTTTCTAAATAATATGTCTCTTGTAGTTATGCACTTTGGTAATGTGCTTTCATTGCATTTTTTGTAGTCTTGCTCCAGTTCTTCATCAGCAGTTTGATGACAGGGTGTTCAGTAATTCTGTATCCGGACATACAGGAAATAGCTCAGTTTCCAGCACAGGAGATCAGGTGGCTAAAGGAGTCTGCCCTTTTCAGAGCAGCCTTTGATGCTACACCCTGACGGTCCTGTCTAGAAAATCTTTCCAAATGAGGGAGGAAAGGTGCAGTGAAACTGAGGTTGGGAGGAAGGAAGATGGAAAACTTACAGCAAAGGATCAAGGGACTTGTAGTTTTATTGGGCATGGGGAAATGGCTTTGAAAAAGGAAATGCTGCTGCTCGACTTCAGAGAAAGGAGAGTACATACATCACAGGAAAAACCCAGAAAGCCAGAAAACACTGCAGAGAAATGAATGAAGGTGCAAGTAAGCCATTTAAAATTTGTTCTTCTTTTCAGGCTTACTGGGCTACAACTTTAACTCCGTTTTGATGGCTCTATTTTTAGTTGCTTTTATATACTATTTGTATGGTATTTACTCTCTCTCTAAATACTAGATGTATATATGAAAGATTTTAATAAGTCTACATATGCTAGGCGTGGGAATCAGTCATATGTTCCTAAATTTGCAATATAGGCTCCACAACTTAAAGTTCATTTACTAATGAATTATAGGGATGCACATTAACTTGGCATTTATAGCAAGGATGTGTTTCTGCTGAATAGGTGCATGCTTTAATTTTGTACATTAACATATATATTGGCTGTTTAAAGCTGACTATCTTTGATAGGTTTGAATTTCTAATTCAGCACATACTAAGATGTTAGATCATAGAAATAATACAAAACCACTTTCTTGCTGCTGTACCCATGAAGTTTTAGAAAGTTTGCAGTTGACTTGGTGTAGTAGTATGATGTGACATGCACCAACTTCATATAACACCACATGATGATATCATACTGGAAAGAATAGTCTGCTTCCTATAATTGTGAAAGCCACAAATGAACACATTTAATGGTTTACGAGGATTAGGGTTTGACTCAACATAAATAGCTCAAGCTGTGGGTGGAACTGGATTGAATATGTTTTCCTGACTCTTAGTTATTCACAAACTGAGAGACATACATCTGGATAATATCTGATTGCTGGGGACTGAGTGGTTAACATTTAATTGGCAGTCGTAACCACAGTTATTCTATCATGTTGGTGTAATCTAGGCAGAAAGATGCATTGGACAGTGGCAGTATGTGTTCTGCTTCTAATGAGAGAGATATTTGTGTAAATTTGATTATTGGCACTTTTTCATCTATCACATCCTACTTTTGGTACAGAGTATTTATATTATGGTTGCCCTTAAGAACCATTGGCGGGTGGCTAAGGTGCTTGGGTAGGGTTGTCAGAGCTGTGCCACCACCTGTGATTTGCTGAACAACACGATAAAGAGGTGCATTCCTAAGCTTCAGATTCAAGATGGCGCCCATTCCATGTCCTGGCACCACCACCTCTGGCAAGCATGGGCTTTGTCTTCCAGAGAAAGTGGAGAGATGGAATTTTTGTCCAACCCTGCTTGCTGTGCCTAAGCTCTTGCAGGCCACAAAAAAATGACATGAAGGGTTGGATTTGGCCTGTGGGCCTTGAGTTTGGCATATGGGGACTAAATACATTGAGGCATACTTAGTGTAAATGTAGACCAGACAGTCTAAAAACAGACCTAATCTATCACAGTGGCTCATGATGTATGCTAACTGACCCCCGTCAGTAAAGTCATAAAGGTGTATATAACATATAATACATTTTTTGAAAGGCATGTATGTCAGGTTTTTTTTTTTTACACAAGATGCGCTAGAATTCTGACACGATTTGCTTTACTAATTCTTCCCACTTTGTCTACACTGTCTATATCTATCTATGCTGACTGGTGTAAGCATATGTTATTTTATTCATTTGTATAGGTATATCAGTCTAGGTTGTGTGTTTATTTGCTTAACCTAATAGCTACATCCCCTGTACATGTAAAGGGACAAAATGGTGCAGGCTCAGGAGCTTAGCCCGCTGTGGTAGATGCTTAGCTGTGTTATACAGCAGACGCCCAACTTCAGTGAATAACTTCAATCCTTGCCATTTAACCCCTCAGATACTGTGATCAATAGTGACTAAAGCAAATCTGAGGAGAAGGATAGAATGGGGCTTGTTCTTACAACCCATCATCCACCTCATATTTCTCAGTGCTGAAGGATTGTCATAACATCCAGGAGCCGGGTAAAGAGTAGAGTTTATAGGATAACCGTAAAAGTACAAAACTCGGCAATACAGAAATATTGCAGTGTATTGAACAAGCATTTGCATGTTTAAACCCTCATATGGCTGTGTCAAAGGAAAAATAAGAAATCTCTCCCAAGATTTATTTACACAGGACTGTATCTAGAACAAGGGGGCATCCTCTACGTCTTGAGGAACGAAAGTTTGTACATAAACATAGAAAGGGATTCTTTACTGTAAGAGCAGTGAGACTATGGAATTCTCTGCCAGAGGGACTTGTCATGGTGAATTCAATAACCGAGTTCAAAAAGGGTTTGGATGCATTTCTGGAGCGTAATATATAACAAGTTTATAGTGACTAGGATTCAGGAGAGGGGTCATTGATCCAGGGATTTTTCTGATTGCCAGATTGGAGTCAGGAAGGAATTTTTCCCTAAAATGAGGACAATTGGCTTCTACCTCATTGGGGGTTTTTACCTTCCTCTGGATCAACACCTTAGCACAACAGGCTGAACTAGATGGACGACTTGTGTTTTTTTAGCCTTACAAACTATGAAACTATGACAGCTCTTAGAAGACTCTGATGATAAAAAAAGATTGGCTGCGTCTTTAAGAGTTTATGGCGTGTAGTTTGTGTTGGGTCTAATAATGGAAGAGGTCTAAGGTGAGAGGCATTTTGGGCGACATGTCCGAAAATTGACGTCACCGCGGATTTAATCAGTGTAAAGTGTGCCTGAAATTGTGATCCTCTCAAAAGTCTGGCATCTGATATACCTGGCACAGTAAACTTAATGCGCCTTTTTAGGCGCATTGCACAAATGGCGATGCATAGCGTATCATTGCTAGGGTGTGTAATACGTCTATCGCGGCGCATTGCGTAACGGAGGCGCATAACGTATCTTTACCAGTGTATGTAATGCGTCTCAATAGGCGCATTTTGTTATTGAGGCGCCTTTTTAGGAGCATTACAATATGTCGTGTCCGGCGTATATTGCGCCTAGGTTTGGTGTACGACAGTTCATTTACATCGAGAATATGGCGTCAAAAGTGTTTTTGGCGGAAAATAGACCAAAAAAACGGCGCTTGCGTATTGGGATATATCGCCCTTTGTGCCTGTGTGCTCCAGAGATGCAAACCTGGTATTAAATCCATATAGTCATCTTGTATCCATGGAAGCCAAAATAAAAATAACATTTTCCACAGTGTACTTTGCCAGTCACAGTTTGACCTATTATTAAGGTTCTTTATCTGCAGAATAGTTTTAGGGGCATTGTGGTCACATGCATTGTAGTAGTACATATTACCTGTTCCATGACTTTGATAGTACATGGGCCTCGGAGACTTTTGTCGTGAAACAAGATCCTTTTTCTACATTCTTTACCTCTATCTAAATCAAAGTCGGCTTAATATAACTGTGGTTGCCAGATTTATAAGGCATAGCCACTTGCTATCACATCCTGTCAGTCTTATTAAGCGTTCACCATACTGGAAAGAAATAGCTTTGAAACTTACAAGCAATTGCATTTAATCCTTGTCTTGCAATTGTGTGTGGGATTGGGTATTGAGAAGCAGCAAGGCAAATAATGAAGGCATATGTTTACCTATAATTCTTTTTACCTTGGGAGAAGGATTAAATAGGAACCGTTTGGCTGTTGTCAAATTCTTAACAGTTGCTTTCAAGCATGAAACAGTCCTGAGGCTCTCCAAGGATTTATGCAGCAGTAAGAATAGGGAGGTCTTTAGTGCTAATGGCGTCGAGATGTCAGGCGTAAGCAATGGGGTGCTCGGCAGTCTCTTTAGTCACTTAAGAAGATAGAACATCAAGTAGCTGAAACGTATTGGCCTCCACTGGTGTTTTGGGAGTGGTGCAAACACTGGTGAATTAATAATTCAGGGATGTTAGAATGTCTTGATGCTGAAGGCTGGAAATAATCTGAAAGTGCGATGCCTAATACCAAGAGAATTTTATTTTTGGTTTAAAATCAATCTTCCCTCCAGGGAGCATTTATAGATGTAGAAAACAAATACATGATGATCCTGCCTTGCTGGATAAAGACGTGTGTAATGATTTCCACAACACCAATACTTTATCAGCAGTTTAGTAGTGAGTCACAAGTTTGATTAATGTCCTCTCACATGAGAACCCTGGCGTTAGACAGAAGGCAGTTACCAACCGTGATACTTTTTTTGGTTTATGAATACATATTTATTTAACATCCTGTCCTATCTATCTATCCATCTATCCCATATCTATCTCATATCTATCTCTCTCATATTTATCTGTCTAGCGATCTCTCTCATATCTATCTATCTCATATCTATCTATCTGTCTATCGATCTCTTTCATATCTATTTATCTATCCATCTATCCCATATCTATCTATCTATCTATCTATCTATCTATCTCTATCATATCTATCTATCTGTCTATCAATCTCTCTCATATCTATCTCTCTCTCATATCTATGTCTCTCATATCTATCTCTCTCATATCTATCTTTCTATCTTTCTATCTCGCTCTCTCATATCTATCTATCTCTCATACCTATCTATCTCTCATACCTATCTATCTCTCATACCTATCTATCTCTCATACCTATCTATCTCTCATACCTATCTATCTATCTATTTATCCAAAAGACAATTGATTAACACCTTTTAAACAACATGAAACAAATTGACCCGGTGCAAATTGTCATGGCTGCAACACATATGCAAACACAAAAAATACAGATATACACCGCAAACTCAAAATACATGCAATCTTTTAATCTATCTATCTATCTATCCAAAAGACAATTAAAACCTTTTAAACATAAAACAAATTACACAGGTGCACACTGCCATGGTTGCACTACACATGCAAAAACTCAGAATACATAGCAGCACACTGCAAACACCAAGATATATGCAAACTTTAAATCTCTCTATTTATCTTTATCTATCTAAAAGAGGGCAGTACTTCTGAAAATGTGGAGGTCAGCAATTCAATGACCCTGCTCAAAGAACCAAATAAATAAAAAACTAAAAAAAAAAAAAAAAAAACAATCATCACTCCAAAATACTAAAACTCAAAAAAGAAGTGTTCCTTGGTCCAACACCTCATAGTGTCGTTTGGGCATAACCCTTTTTTTTCAAGCACACAGTTGTGAATTAATAAAAAGTATATATGTGTTCTCTTGATTAATTCATAAGTGCTAATTAATCAGTATACATAGAATATACGGAGTATACGTAGAATAACTGTCAAAACATCAGACACAACAAGTGATCATAATCCGTAGTGGATAATATCAAAATTGTGCATATAATTTATGAAAAATACTTGTAGTGATCAGGGCTGTGGAGTCGGAGTCGTGGAGTCTGAGTCGGTGGCTATTTTGCAGGAGTCGGAGTCGTCATAAAAGGGACCAACTCTGACTCCCAAAATATATAATAAGTTGGTCCAGTTAGTTCGATGCAGTGCAAAGAGCAAGAGAACTTGGGTCCAGCCGGTGCTACTGCTCCCATATCTTCAGCCTTATCACATGAGGAGTGTGATTGATGACATGGAGCAGGCAAAGCGCTGCCCCAGGGGAAAAGATTCTGCTCCCAGAGCAAACAGGTTTCAGCAACATTTTTCACCCGTTTTCAAAGAAGTAGAAGGGTTTAACCATTCATCAAAACTGTCTGTGGCTGAGGCAATTCCTTTATACCCCGACATTGTTAGAGATTGTTCCCTGTGGTTATCGTTTTGCCCCCAACCCCTGTTAGTGTAGAGAGGCCGTTCTCTAGCCTGGAAATAATGAGATCAGATGTGAGGTAATCTATGCAGGATCTGATGGAGGAGATACTATTTCTCAGAACAAATTCAGAGACTTCACAAATGTTCCTGCAGTGATTTGCTTATTTATAATTTTTTTGTGTCCTAAAGTCATGTCCAATAAATATAATTTAAACTGACAAGCAAAATGGTAACAATGGTTTGAACTTGTGACTTTCAGGCTCCATATCTCACCATCCACTACAGCTTTGTACATGAGGCTACTGTAATTTTATATACAGTCATCTTACTATCTTATACAATAAATTGACTTGCAAGTATTTAGCATCTGCTTAGTTATAGTTTTGCTCCTAAAAATCAAAGTGTTAATTTTTATTATTTTGTTAGTATTTGGTAAATCCACCTTTGGATTTCAATACTGCCTGTATCCTTCTGGGCTTTGGATCAGATTCAAGCAGGTCTTGACCAAAATCTGATCCCAGGTCTCTTCTACACATTCCCAATGTTGGTGCGAACTGGACTTGGATACAAATACAGCTTTTTCTTCAACTCTGCCCACAAGTGTTCAAAAGATCAAAACATTGTTACCCTTTTGCTTGTAAGTGGCTTGTTTTCCTAATAGCTTGATTATTGTATCATAAGGGATAAACAGCCTGATGTTACCATTTTACTACAATAAAGTTATTACTTAAACATGCGCCATGTATGAGGGAGTCAGGAGTCGGAGTCAGGAGTCGGAGGTTTGGGAAATTGAGGAGTCAGAGTCGGGCTTTGGCTTGCCGACTCCACAGCCCTGGTAGTGATGACTGAAACAAGATAATGTGAAGAGGGGGTGGACATGGACTCCTACCTGGAATGCTGTATTTAAATCTGCAATAAAGAAAGCAGCTACAGAAAGAAACACATATAACTAAATAGCAACATCTCCTAAGACAATGAGCGCATGCGCAGCAATGTTGCCAAACAACTAGCAACCAATTACAGCTGTCAAATTCAACGAGAGCAGGAACGTCGGTCAGAGCGGGCACCTGCATAGTAGCATGGTCAGAGTGGGAGTCTGCCATCTACAAATAGGGCATAGATTAAGTGTTTTAATTAAGGAAAATCAAGTGATCAGCACCAGTTATTCATTAATTACATGCCCTCAACTTATCATCCACAATGCACCACAATCTAGGAGCATAGGGGGCACAAGTAATAATACAAAATAAGCGGAATAAGCGGTTGCATTATGTATATACATGGTTAAAGGGGTATTCCTATCTCATTGATTAACTATAAACATGTTGGCAAAGGTTAATATTTTTACTAAATACATGTGGTTCCTATTTTGCTTCATTTCAGAGTTCGAGCAGTTATTATCTCCGGCATGTTTTCACAAGCTTACTAGTTACCAGCCATCTCTCTCTGCTCTATCAGTTGCTGGGCTGAATAGGACATCTGATCTTGTATTTCTACTGAGAAAAACTTTAACCTTAAAGGGGTTGTCTCACTACAAGGATTGCTTTTATGTTAAAGACCTTTCAAAACAAGTCCTTAGCAAATATGTCCTTAACATGTCCTTCCTATTCCAGATATACCCTCTTTTTTGGGCTTATGAGCTCCTCAGGGCGCTATAGCTTCAACCTGCTTGATCTCTCTGATAGGGGTGCCACACTGTTGCTATACTACGCGTGGCTTCTACTGCTGCTAGTAGAAGACCGTAAACACGCCCCTGAATTCAAAGTGAAACCAAGAAAACCGGACTGAGGTAATATGAATCAATGTAGTGAGACAGCCCCTTTAAGGCTATGTCTACACCGTCCAAAATCCGACAACATTTTAACATTGCTGTACTACAGTTTTTGGCGCGAGTTTGCACTAAAACCATGGTCGGTTATCAGTTTAGACAAATTCCATGCTCTGTGGACTACAGCACGGATTTTCTATTATGATCTTTGGGCACAGGATTACAGTCGGATTTTTTTCAGAAACTGAATACTCAATCCGCTTAAAAAGCCTACTGAAATCTTGTGCTGTGTAGACATAGCCTTAGAGTTACTGACTTGAAAGCAGCCTTGTACTGTATTGTCAGGACTGTAGAGCACTTTATGTGTAATCAGCAGCTAACTGTAATTTTTGGAAAAATTTCGTTTCCCTTTTCCTCAAACCTTCATTTCAAAGACAATACAGCACTTCTAGCTCACATTTAGGGCATGTCCCCATGGCACGGGTTTTCGGACGGTTTTTTCAGGCGGTTTGCGGTTTTCAAACCGCCTGAAAAACCGGTCGAAAAAAGAGCACAATTTGCTCTATGGAAAACCCGTGCAGCAGTCCCCACTGCACGGGTTTTCCCGCCCGTCGTTTTTTACTCCCGCGGGCCGCTCGAAGGACATTAAGCATGTTCATTCTTCCATCCGTTTTCCGTCCCGGAATATGAACACCTCAATGGGAGGGGGGGAGGGCTGTTCTCCACTCATCGCGGAGAAAAGCCGTCGTCCACCCCCCCACGCGGGCGGGGGGGCGGCCGCAAAACCGGAAAAATGCCCGGGCAGGTAAAACCCCACCCGGAATTTGTCCGCTGCCGAAGGGGGGCCCCCAGGGCCCAAAAACGGACATCCTGTTTGGCAGTGTCATTGTTTTTTTTTACATCCCCTCCATCATTTGTTTTTTTATGGAATTTTATCTTTATATGATTTCCTTAATTATGAATTGCATGCCAATTGTCCTGGGGGATAAACAGTGTTCTAAAAGCACCCTTTTATTTTTAAACTTTGCCTTTTTTGGTTAAATTTTTATTTGTGTTTTTTTTTTTTGGTTTTTTAATATAGAAATTTTTTTCAATAAAAATTGGGTATTTTTGAAAAGGTTCAAATTTTTTGTTGGGGGTTCAACCAGTATTTAAAGGGGCTTTTTTTGTAGTTGTGTGTTTTTCTGTCCCCTTCCCAGCTTTAAAAATAGAATAAAAGTGATTTGAATGGGAAAAATAAAAACCCCCACACCCACCAATTTTATTGGTTCCTTCCTTAAAGAGACTTTTCCCCCCGAAGCCACTCTTGCCTCTTTACCCAGCAAACCGTAAGTTCGCACTGACAGGGGCAAAAACCCCGAAAACGGCGGTTTTGTAGGGTTTAACTTAACTGGTTTTGCTCAAATCCCCCTTTTACATTGCTAGGCTCTGCGAAACTAAATGTGAAATGAGGGTATCAAAATCCTATAGAGTGCGTGTTGACTCCTCAGCTCTTTTCCCCCTTTAAACCCTTGCTTTATGTAAAACAATCGTGAAAGGGTTTAAAAAAAAAATTAATAAAAAATTAAAAAACCCCACCAAAATTTAAATTTTTTCCTCTCCCCTTTTAAGGAGGAAACTTTTTCCCCTTTTTGTAATATAATTGTAAGACTCACCATCGTCCAGCCAAAACCCCCCCTTTTACAAATTTAGGAGGGGCTTTTTAAATCAAGGGGAAACGCCGTTTTGGTAAGCGGGCCGGCACTCCAACAAAAAGTACAAAGGACCCCACAGTTTCCCGCAAAAACAACCTCAGACAACCCTTTTTTTCCCGGCCCCAATTTTAAAAAAACAGGGAAAATATTAAAAACCTAGGGCCCCTAAACACTAAAATTTTCCCACAAGAGCCCCTCACTAACCGTGGTCTGGATTTTCCCGGCCCGCACCACTAAACCTGTACTTTTTCCCCATACGGGTTTTGGCTTTTTTTCAACTATTTGCCCGGATAAGAGCCCTCACTCCCTCTCCTTTGCTCCTAGCTCTAGGCAGCTGACCCCCCTCCCCAATCACCGGAGTCCCCTGCCTTTTTTTAGGCCTCCAAAAGGGCCGCAAAAAGGGCCTGTTCCCCGAAAAAGTGGGAAAGGCCACCCACCCAAACGCTTTAGCCATTTTCCGGAAAGGGAACTCTTAATTAGCCTGTAGCAGCCAAAACTAAAAATAAAGTGTCAGTAACCAAAGGCTTTTGGACCCCCCAAAAAAAGCTGCCTTTCCCACGAGATCAGGGCTTCGGTGGCTTGGGCGCAGCAAAAACAACCGCTATAATCCCCCTGTGGCGAAATATGCGACTGCCCAAGGTCCCTTTATATTATATATATATAATATAATATATATATAATATTTTAAATATAAATAAAGGTTGTGTTTATATTTTTTTTAGGAGATGATTTTGTGTGGGGTGTGGGGTTTGTTTGTGTGTGGTATAAATATTATAAATATTTATATAAATTAAAAAATAAAGGGCCCCTCACTGGGCCCGTAAGACCCGCCCCATGGGGAAAACCTCAGGGCCCACTTATTCAGGCCTAAGGGCCCCTAAAGGGGTCGGACAAAAGTCTTTAAATTGCTGGGGGCCCTTAAAATTTAAAATTTTTATCACATTTCCCCGCCCAACAGCAGTAAATGAAAAGTTTTAAAAATGTTTTGAAAACTAAGGAGTAAAGGGAAATAAAAGTATTTCTACTAGATACAAATTATTTAGAGCAGAAAAAAACAATGCGTAAGGCCCAGTTCACATATGCGTTTTGGGTTTCACAGAAAAAAATGATGGAACCCATCTATTGCCCAAAAAAAAAACATAACTGATGGGAAGTGAAAAGTTTAATTTGTTTTTAGAAAAGGGTTTGTTGTTTTAAAAAATCTGCAAAAAAAAAATATGCATATTTTTTTATTTGGGGACAAAAAATATTAAAAACCCAGGGGGCTCTTCCCGCCTTTTTACAAAACCCGCCCCCAAAAAAAAACTGAGAAATTATTGTTTTAACATAAATAAGTATTAATCTTTTTTAATAAAAAAGTGTCAAAAATTTAAAAACCTGAGGTCACTCTATGTTTTTCTCTAGTTGGGATGTAAAAATTTTGCAAACCCAATTAGTTTGGGTCAGTGGCCACAGACTTTTTCCCTTGGGCTTGAAACCCTTTTATTTCTTTAGCCCGGGATTTTTTTTTTTGTGTTTTGGTTTACACATCTTTGGGGCTTAAACTGTTTCCCTTTTTGGCTGTTTAGCCCTTTTTTTTTGAGGGCTAACAAGTAAAAAAAAAAAATTGAAAAATTTTTTAAAAAAAAAAAAATACAAATGCAAAACACCCCCCAGTAGGGATGTGAGAGGCCCTCTTGAGAATGGGTGATTTCTAACATATTACTTTTTTCAGGGGCATTTAAGGGAAGTAAAATGCCTTACAAAAATGTTTTGTTTTCCTCCGTTATTTTTCATATGACCCTATAAAGGGGCAAAAAAATGGCGTTGATTTAAAAAAATTATCGAAAACGGAAATACACCCCACTTTTTTTTTTATTCATGGGCATTTTTTTTTTATCTATGAATTAAGGCGTGTTTTCTTTAATTGCATAAAAAGACACATAGTATGCCCTTCCCCAATTTGACATTAATTTTGATATGTTTTTGACTTTTCCCTTTAATACCCAATAAATTTTATGCCAGAATGCAAAAAAATACAGTGTAAACAAGACTCTAGACTTGGTGCCTGTTTTGCAGAGCTGGTGCACAGGAAAAAAAAGTCAGGCGTCAGAATCTCCAAAAAAGGGACAACGTTTATCCTTATTCCATTAAAAGAATACAAAAGTGTCACTTAATCATTTGGTGGATTTAGAATTAATGGGGATGTATCGCTTCTTCAGTTTGTGTGTTTCAAAGTATTTTCAATTTCTCAGCTCTACAAATCCAGGGGCGTTTCTTCCCCTCCCAGCTGGGAGTTTCTTAACTGAAGGGTGATGACATCATCCCCCCTTCACTGTTCATGCTGGCTCCTGCGCCCTGTTCTCCGCCCCCTCCCTCTCTCTGTCTGAGTCCACATCTCACTGTTCCTATTCCTGCAGTCTTATTGTGTAAGAGCTGTTTAAATACCACATACCTGCATTCAATCTAGACAGTCTTCTATGATCTCTTCTCCTCTCAGTTGAATCCAGTCTATGAAGGGCACAGATCTCCCTTCTATGCAGGAGAGTTAGGCACCATGGCACAATTTTGCTGTTTTCTGCTGGGTGTGTAGAGTGAAATTGCTACGGCCCCTTACTCTGAGTGAGAGAAGCAGGGATCGAGGCACATTTCTGCTGTTTTTTGATTGTAGAAACCATGCAGTGTTGTTGTGTTTCTTCTGGCTATGCAGAGTGAAATTCCTGCTGGTCCCTTACTCTGAGTGAGAGAGACAGGAATGCGCGCTCCCATGAATCCGACCGGGGACCAGACAGAATGTAAACTAGTAGAGCCATCAGCCAATGACAGGACAGGAGGAGGAATCCGACCGGCACTGGGGAACTGTGCTTACAGAAACAGAAGATAAGGAATACTGTGAGAACAAGGCAGCTTTGCTAATGACTTCCAATTGCAAAGTTGTTTGTTTTCACTGTCCCCTTATTCTAAAGACCATTTAATGAAATGATACAACCCCTTTAAAGTACCGCTAGTACCTTTTTTGGAGATGTTGACGCCTGACGACCCTAAAAACGTTATATCACCAATTGTATAAATGTCTAAGATGGAAAAGTGACACAATTACAAAATTGATCTCAGCACCACTTTTGCTGTTAAAAACTTAATTAATTGCAAAAGAAATTGCCTTCTATACAGTCATATGAAAAAGTTTGGGCACCCCTATTAATCTTAATCATTTTTAGTTCTAAATATTTGGGTGTTTGCAACAGCCATTTCAATTTGATATATCTAATAACTGATGGACACAGTAATATTTCCGATTGAAATGAGGTTTATTGTACTAACACAAAAATGTGCAATATGCATTAAACCAAATTTTGACCGGTGCAAAAGTATGGGCACCCCAACAGAAAAGTGACATTAATATTTAGTAGATCCTCCTTTTGCAAAAATAACAGCCTCTAGTTGCTTCCTGTAGCTTTTAATCAGTTCCTGGATCCTGGATGAAGGTATTTTTGACCATTCCTCTTTACAAAACAATTCAAGTTCAGTTAGGTTTGATGGTCGCCGAGCATGGACAGCCCGCTTCAAAGTATCCCACAGATGTTCAATGATATTCAGGTCTGGGACTGGAGCCATTCCAGAACATTGCAATTGTTCCTCTGCATGAATGCCTGAATAGATTTGGAGCTGTGTTTGGGATCATTGTCTTGCTGAAATATCCATCCCCGGCGTAACTTCAAATTCATCACTGATTCTTGTACATTATTCTGAAGAATCTGCTGATACTGATTTGAATCCATGCGACCCTCAACTTTAACAAGATTCCGGTGCCGGCATGTGCCACACAGCCCCAAAGCATGATGGAACCTACACCAAATTTTACAGTGGGTAGCAAGTGTTTTTTCTTGGAAGCTGTGTTTTTGGGACGCCATGCATAACGCCTTTTTGTAAGACAAACAACTCAATCTTGTTTTCATCAGTCCACAGGACCTTCTTCCAAAATGAAGCTGGCTTGTCCAAATGTGCTTTTGCATACCTCAGGCGACTGTTTGTGGCGTGCTTTCAGAACGGCTTCTTTCGCATCACTCTCCCATACAGCTTCTCCTTGTGCAAAGTGTGCTGTATTGTTTACCGATGCACAGTGACACCATCTGCAGAAAGAAGATGCTGAAGCTATTTTTAGGTGGTATTTGGATTGTCATTTACTGTTCTCACCATCTTCTTCTCTGCCTTTCTGATATTTTTCTTTGGCCTGCCACGTCTGGGCTTAACCAGAACTGTCCCTGTGGTCTTCCATTTCCTTACTATGTTCTTCACAGTGGAAACTGACAGGTTAAATCTCTGAGACACTTTTTGTATCCTTCCCCTGAACAACTATTGTTGAACAATGTTTGTTTTCAGATCATTTTAGAGTTGTTTTGAGGAGCCCATGATGCCACTCTTCACAGGAGATTCAAATAGGAGAACAACTTGCAATTGGCCACCTTAAATACCTTTTCTCATCATTGGATACACCTGGCTATGAAGTTCAAAGCTCAGTGAGGTTACAAAACCAATGTTGTGCTTCAGAAAGTCAGTAAATAGTAGTTTAGGAGTATTCAAATCATAAAATGATAAGGGAAACCCACATTTTTACTCCAGTCAAAATTGGTTTAATGCATATTGCACATTTTGTGTTAGTACAATAAACCTCTTTTAAAAATCCGGAAATATTACTGTGTCCATCAGTTATTAGATATATCACATTGAAATGGCTGTTGCAAACACCCAAATATTTAGAACTAAAAATGATTAAGATTAATAGGGGTGCCCAAACTTTTTCATATGACTGTAACATAAAAATAAAGCCTAACATATCATGAAAAAATTAGTACAATGACCAAGCACAAGAAAGCGTTTTAGCATTCAAACCTGCGGAAATGGAAAGTGTGTGTGGTCAGGAACGGAGGTAAATGGCCTGGTCAGGAGCTGATTAAAATACCTTTTTTTCCACAAAACTATTATTTTGTTTGTTTCTGTGTTGCCTTCTGTTAAGTATATATTCTGATACCAGGGTAAGGTGTAGGCCTCAAAATTTGTATAAAACAAAATAGCACTTGTTAATCTTTTGCATTTGCAAAGGTCAAACTGCATTTTAATGACCAAAAACTTTGGACACACTGTTATTTTTCATTGCCATTTGTCACGCGCTAAACAGCATCAGCTTTTGTAGGTTCTTTCACAAAGCATATTTATATGAAAAGCAGCAATTTACCCTTCACCAGTAAAATGGTTTAATTTAATTTCTTTATTATTTTTTATCTTTTCACTTTTTCTTACTCACCTGCTCAGCATATAATCTTTTGGATGAAATTAGTACTTTATGTTTGCCAAGGAATTTGATTTTGTAAACTCTTTTAAATTGCCTCCTTTGAATTGACTGCTTTTAACCCACGTAACTTTGAGGATTCAGAGTGTCTCTTTTGTTCACAAGCCATTGTATATATTTTTTTTGAGGACTGCAACAATTTGTCAACAAATTATCATCAGTAAGGCTATGTCTTTGTGCTGACATTGTCCTTTGGCGCAATTTTGTGGGTGTATGTAAGTTTGGTGTTTTTAGATTTTGGAACATTCTTACAAGCGAAAAGTGTTGCAGAAATTTAATAAATGAATTTTTTTTTGCCAAATTATGTCTGTTTGCACCGAAATATGCCCTGCAAATACGGTTAAAAGAATGTTACTTGTTAAATCACCTGATTGTAGACAACGAGGATTTTACGATCACGTCAAGAAATTGAAAGGAAACGAGGCAGAGAGCTGCCTTGTGACCAAAGTACATGCTGGCAAGTGCGCACTTTCACCAGCGCTTTTGAAGGCGTATTGTGGCGCATACATGTTAACTTATCCTTATGCAGCCTACAGACCATTTTGTTTTGGCAAGATGGACAATCTCTTTAAGTTTACTTCAATGTATTACCTTCTGTTCACTGTTTTCTTGATAGGAATGCTAAGCCACGCCCCATTGTATGATGAGGCACAAAAAGTGTCTAAAACACATAATAAATGTGGTAATAAGCACATATGCCAGTGTCAGGATTCTGGAACAAATACATTAGTAAATCTGCCCCATTAAGTTATATGATTGTAGCGGAATAAAGGCCCGGATTTACTAAAAGTTAGTGTAAATTAGACAAGCAGTTTAAAAAAGTGCATATGTGTCTTTTTATATAGTGCATGTAAACTTCTGGTTTCAGCTGTGTGTGGTGTGTGTGTGTGGGTGTTTGTGTGTTGTGTGGTGTTATGTATATATATATATATATATATATATATATATATGTGTACATACAGAGACGCTGTATGTCGGGGCCTACAATGCTTACAGTTCCACATTTATGAAATGTCAAGTCAATTAAATTTGTTAATAAAGCAGACAAAAACAACTAAACTAAATTAAAAAATTTGAATTCATGACATAGTCAGACACTAATTTAACTCACTGATCCCAGTGGAAACTTCATAATTGATTTTTTTTTTAATCTTAATTATGTTTCCAAATTCCTAATTAATCTATAGCTCACTGTTAATTGATTGTTTCCTCATACAGTAAGTCGACCCTCTATTACATGAAAGAAAAAAAAATATAATAACCTGTATTTATTTAGTAAACTTATTCCACAATCCTCTTAGATTGTAAGCTCTTGCAAGCAGGGCCCTCACACCTTGTGGTTCTCACCTGTAAGTAGCGTTCACTGTGTAATGTCTGTTTTTGTCTGTAATTATACCCTCTACATTGTAAAGTGCTACGAAATTTGTTGGCGCTATATAAATAAAGATTATTATTATATTATTATTATTATTCCACATACTATATGTTTTAGTCAAGGAAAGTAGTAAAAAGTAGAATTTCTCAAGAATCAAAACGAAGTATGTTAGCACAATGGATTTTTCCATAGGACTAATATGTTTGAGGCTATGCTCTCGAACTTCTGCCATGGATTTTCACTTTACGTTGGTGGTATTTGCCATACACACCTGAGACCTTGTAATATGAACGTGTCACATGACACCTTGAAGGGAAAATGGGAAATTGGGCATAATTGGGCACAATAGGGGTATGCTCACTTTTGTTGCCAGTGGTTTAGACGTTGATGGCTGTGTGATCACCGCGTCTACCAAAACACTCGGCGTATTGCGGCGTGTACTGTACGCACCACAATAATGCTGTGTGAACATACCCTAAGGCCGTGTTCACACGGCTTATGCACGGCGGATTGTGAGCCGGAGTGCGCTCGCAAATCCGGCGTGAATAAGGGGCGAGCCGGGGGCGGGGCCAGTGCGCGGCAGGGGCGCCGCTCCCCGGCCCCATAGACTGTCATTATCTACGGCGCGTACGCGCCGTAGATAATGTGCATGTCACTTTTCTCCCCCGCGGCGGATTCGCCGAGCGGGGAGGAGCGACGGAATCCACTGTTCCTATGAGAAGCAGTGGATTACCGTAATTACTCCGACGGATTGGCGCCGATACTTGCAGCGCAAACCTCGGCGAGCGGCGGTACGGCGCCAATCCGCGGACAAATAAGCTGTGTGAACGATGGCCTAAAACAGAATTTGTGTTGGAATCCATGTAAAAAAAATTGTGTGTGAACATACCTTTAAACAGTTTCTGTAAATTACTTGTCAAATTCAAGTCCTGCAGGCTGAATGCGGCCCACCATGTCATTTTATTGGGCCCACATGAGTTTGACAAAACAAGCAGGGATGGACAAGGTTTGGACACAGAAAGTTCTCAATTTTTCCTGGAGGACACACCAGTGTCTTTCTTAGTACTCCTCACCTGGTTGCTGCCACACATGCTTGACACCGTCTGAAACAAGTTTATCTTGGTCTCATGAGACTACAGGACATGGTTCCAGTAATCCATGTCCTTAGTTTGCTTGACTTCAGCAAAACTGTTTGCAGACTTTCTTGTGCATCATCTTTAGAAGAGGCTTCCTTCTGTGACGACAGCCATGCAGACCGATGTCATGCAGTGTGCGGCATATAGTCTAAGCATTGGCAGGCTGACCCCCACCACCACCTCTGTAACCTTTGCATCAATGCTGGCAGCACTCATCTCTGGATATGACGCTGAGAATGTGCACTCAACTTCTTTGATTTACCATGGCAAAGCTCGCCGGCCCCGTATACTTTCATTATCCATAGTGCGTATGCCGCCGGGATAATGTGCATGTCACTTTCTCCCTGCTCGCCATATTTCGCGAGCAGGGAGAGGAGACGGAATCCATAGTTCTCTATGAGAACTGTGGATTACCGTAATGACCGGGACGGATTTCAGCCGTATTTGCGCACAGTACAGGCTGAAATCCGTCCCAAAATCAGCCGTGTGTACATGGCCTTAGACTTCTCTCCACGGGTTGCTTCATGCTGAAACACAGTGAATCCACCTCCTGACTCCCTGAGTTGTTACACAGATTTATGTTTTCTGCAAGGACTGGAATTAAAAGCGTGCCCTTCTGGCATGTTGCATCTATATACCTTTTAGGTTACACATTGCACTCTTTATAAAGTGGGCTACATCCAGCAGTGTCTTAATAACTTCATCTCTATTAATAAGGAATATGCTGTGCAGACATACTGCAGCTCATGGTTAGTGTTCTACATTGGACATTTATTTCACTGTCATGCCGAGTTTTCAAAACTGCTTGTAGAGTCTTAGCTATCAGTTCCCGATTTGTACTTTAATCCTAGGCTAACAGCACTGCTGCTAATGGCATCCAGTAGGGTGATGCATCAGAGGCTAATCCGGAGGTTTTACACAAATGATTTCCTATTATCTCTTGGTCTTAGAATGTGCCACATCAGAATTCTGATGGATTAATGAAACACTGCTCCTGCTAATTGCTGACATAAGAGTATTTAGGACATTGAGGCAGTCACACAAATGCAAAGATGAAGTTGTTTTTATAGATTTGCCTTGTATTTTCAGCTTTTTTTATGTTAGAAGTTATGCAGACTTCCAAAACTGAACAGGTTCTATTCTTGCATATTTTCCCTTTCCAAGACACAGTTCAAGGCTTTTGATATTCGCTGGAAATAAAAACGTTACACAGTGCCACAGGATATTGCGTAACCTGCTACTTACTATATCATTGTACTGATGGAATTTAGTTCTTTTTGGCTACACTGGAATATTTTAGAAATGGAATTGTGGTAATACGTTGCGTGGATATAAAGAATATCTTATCCTTGAACAAAGCAACACATGCACTTAGCGATTAAAAGGGGTTGTCTCACTACAAAGATTAGATTTCAACATGTAGGGAACATTAAAGGGGTTGTCTCACTACATTGACTCATCTTACCTCATTCCTGTTTTCTTAGTTTTACTTTGAATTCAGGGTCGTGTTTACTGGCTTCCACTAGGCTGCAGTAGAAGCCAGGTCTGTAGCTATAGCAACCATTGCTAGCAGCCTATCAGGATAGATCAAACAGGTCTGTAGCTATAGTGACCTGAGCAGCTGATGCAGCCAATACAAGAGGGGATATCTCAGAATAGGTAGGATATTGTTAATGGACATATATTGCAAAGTGAGTTGTTTTTGCAAGATCTTTAACATAAAAAGCAATCCATGTAGTGAGACAAACCCTTTAAATTAAGACTTTTTCCAAATACATTGGCCTTTTGATGTTACCTTGTTCAGAAGATAACCAATTTTACCTGCTCTGAGTGCACACAGGTTTCTATAGTTACTGTCCTGCTCTCCTTTCCCGATTTAGACAGAAAGCAGGAAGTGACGTTACCAGGACGGACAGCAGCTGAGAACAGAGTATGTTATCTCTAACAAACCAAGGACATGAATTACTTTTGATTGTTTATTTTGTGCTCTGTAGCCTTTTGCACTATAGATTATATTTCCTACAGTCATGTCCATGCAATTAGAAGAGCTGGGAGTACAGAGCTGATATGTGGAGAGCAGGATGGTAACCTTTGAAACCTGTGTGCACTCAGAGCAGGTTAAATCTCTTATCTTGTGCACAAGGTAATATCAAAAGACCAATGTATTTAACGTTCCCTACATGTTGAAAGCTGATCTTTGTAGTGAGAAAACCCCTTTAATGCTGAATAGATATTCTTTTGCTTCATAATACCTAGGTCCATGCACAACAAAGCTTGGAAACACAAAACTACTGCATATACAAATACAGGGAGTCTGCACATGTAAGCTGTACAAATGCTTTGTTTTTTACTATTTTTCAAATAAGATCTTATTTTACTCAAGGTTAAGACATTTTTAGAAAGAAGATATACTGCTCCTTCTGAAAAGTGAGAGCTTTGTGTGCTGCCACAGGGAATGACCACTTGCTTCTTTTGATGTTGTCCGTACATAGCCTATGAAGGAAGTCATGTGTGGTGAGCTGGCTTGGTGGGTATAAAAGATGTGTGATAGGCGGCCTGCTCAAATATCTATTGTTGCTGTCATGGGTAAAAAAGGTGACCTATCAGAGTTGCTAAAAGGGATGATTACTGGTATTCAGACTTAGGATGGTAGTATTTCTGAAACTGCTGGCATGCTGCTGTGATGAAAGCGTGAGAGAAGGCACCATTCTGAATAAGTGATAAGGAAACTGGGGAGCATCATTTGTCATTGATGGGAGAGAGAAACATTGGCTTAGATGGAGCACAAGGGCAGATTGAGATGCTACAGTGGAGCAGTTCTCTGCCAAAGTAAACCAGGAGGTTCCCAGACGTGTGACTTAAAGGGGTTTTGCCACGATGTAATGTTGACATGGGATCCTCCAAAATGGGTATTTAATCACTTTTCTAAATATATGTGATTACAAAAAGTGAAGCCTCTGAGAGCTACAGTCTGGCTTACCTGCCCTTAGTTACTTAAAAGCTTGCATTAGATACGACCAGGCAGAGTGACAGGAGCTGCTGCCCGGGCTTGCACAGAGCCCACTTCTTATCTGATGAGAGGGAGCGTGAAGAAGCTTTCAAGGGGCTGGGGAGAAATATGTTGTCTTTTGTATACAGAATCCACTAGTTGTAGTGTGATTATTTGAGTAGATCCCTGCTTTATCTGATGATAGGGAACATGAAGGAGCTTTCAAGAGGCTGTGGAGAAAGGTGTTGTCTTTTGTATACAAAATCCACTAGTTGTAGTTTGATTATTTGAGTGAACATTGCACACGATCCCTTATGCATGGCTCTGTGCTCTGGAAGTTTCTCTCTCTCTCTCTCTCTCTCTCTCTCTCTCTCTCTCTCTCAGCTCCCTGGCTTTACTTTTGCTTCTCTGCAGTAAGGCACTCTCTGGCAAATACCCCTTTAAGCTGGTCACCAGTGCTACTGCGTGTGGGCTCCAAAGCATGGCTTTTGTGCCTGGAGTTTCTCTCTCTCTCTCTCAGCTCAGCCTGGCTTGTTTACTTTTGCTTCTTAGCAGATAAGGCACTTCCTGGCAAAACCCCTTTAAGCTGGTCAGCCAGTGCTACTGCGTGTGGGGCTCCAAAGCAGACATGATCGCGGCACCTCTGCTAATCAAGTTGCTTCAATTTTCACAGCAGTACCCGATTCACTATCCCGCCACCAAAAGCTACCGATAACTTGTTCATCACAGACCCATTTCTTAGAATCATCTGCATCTATTAAACAAGAGAGTATATACTAGTGCTATATTTACTATTTTGCCGTAGGCAAACTTAAACTCTATCAGTTCTCTTTCTGTAAAACACTAAAACGTAACTTTTATTATATATAACTCTTAACCTCTATACTCACTATTTAAAAACCTGATCTCTCACCTCATCATTTAACCCTTCGGACCTCTAAGCCTTGATAAAGCCAGGTTAGCTGGCGAAACATGTCGGCAAGGTCAGATATGACATTTTAAATTGTGATTTCTCCCCTCTGTCTACAAGTGTCACCTGCTGCAGGGGTGTCACAAGGGGGCCTTATTTGTTCTGTGTCTATGAGATTAGGGACTGCCCAAGTAGTAGGCTTGGGATCCCTTACTGGAGCTAGTACTTTGCTATAGATTAGTCTCTGTTAATAGTGGTGCTCCACCAGACTGATAGTAGAAAAGGAGTGTTCCTCTTTAGAAGCAAAAGGTTTAAAAGATGAGGTTTAAGATCAGTTTTTAAATAGTGTGTATAGAGGTTAGAGTTAGATATAATAAAAGTTACTTTAGTATTTAAAAGAGAACTGATAGAGTTTAAGTTTGCCTACGGCAAAATAGTAAATATAGTGATCAAAAGTCACTCTCTGTTCTCTTGCCAGATTCCCAATTATTTGGAGATTATATATACTAGTGCATCTCAAAAAATTAGAATATGATTGAAAATTAAAGGGGTTCTCCAGAACTATCTTTTTATTTATCGGGCTCACAAGTGTATTACATGAAACCTTATAATTCATACTATAATGGGTCTATACAATATATGGGTTTCCCTATTTGACTTAAATTATTGCCATCAATGATCTTTTCAGTGATATTGTAATTTTTTGAGGTGCTCTAGTATATGGCTACCTGGGTCATGTATTCTTGAATGTGAGCAGCTGCTTCCTATTTCTCTCAGATTCACATTCAGATGATCATCCGTGATGAGGAATGTGTTGCTCTTTACTGATAACGGAAGTGATTTAAAACCCTGTGATGGATAACATCAAAACAAAATGCCAATTTTCTGCTTAAATTCTTCTCAAATTATCCTCCCACTCTTTCACATGGAGATTTATAGTGAAACTAAATATTTCACAAAACACAGGAAAATACACTGTATCAGGAACAAGTTTATAAGCTGTACTTCTATGCACAGTCCCTAAGGAGAAATTATTGCCATTGTCACATTTTGGTGATCTAGAAATAAACATCTGGCTTAATTTTCTCAAGCATAAAAAAAATAAGTTTCCATCTTAAATAGCTGGTGCTTGTGCTGTAAGAAAAAAGCAATCCGCTATGTATTACTTATCTACGAATTTGTTTATATAGTCAGTGTGCAACATAGGGGCTGGAACTTCCCTCATTCTCAAGGGATTGAAGGGTACCAGGTTCCCGTTTTCAGAAGAAACGAGCGTCCTATTGGTTAATGCATACTTAATTGATACATGATAAAACAAAAAATGTTTGTCTCATCAAAGACAACCTATTTAATGTAAGATCCGACTGCAGAGATTTAAATGAAACAGAAGTTTTGGCATTGAGAGCCGCAGCCAGTGAGATGTTTCCCCTGCTTTCTCTGTAATACATATCGCAAGGCATTATGGGAAAGGAGCTGGGAAGCTCACTGCGCCCTCTATTGCTTGTAACAATTCCTCAATTTACTTCTGATTCACTGAATCTTTGAGAAGCAAAAAGGAATATTAGTCATGTTGCCCGCGATAGCTGAGACACAGCAAGCAAGGATGGATGACGTTTCGGATGCAGAAGGACCGGTTCTCCACTCTCTCCCCGAGGATGTGACCAGAGTTTAACGTAGAAAGCAGGCACCATCTTGGATTTGGAGCTCTGGCACACACCTCCATACTCCCTGTTCATCAACTTACAGGTTGTGGAACAGCACAGTCAGTCCTACCCAAGCACTTAAGCCACCCAATAGGGTAGGAAGCTTGATGGTGGTGGAACTGGCTGGCTATTATAACATCTTAGCCTTTTACTGACTACATGGTACACTATAATATCTCTACTTTGAACTACGTTATCAGCAACCTACAAAAAAGGTACACCATAGAATGCCTGCTTGGACACTTCCATTTGGTGCATATGGCGTCATATTTTTTCAATATCTTAAGGAATAGTTACATTTATAGAGTCATACAATTACAAACCGCTCTTTAAAGTGCAACCATAATGCTGATGTGCCCTTTGGTGAAAATGAGTTTCATACCTTAGATGATTACTTAGGAATAGGCAGGAGGGGTTTCGGACTAAACTCGCCTGATACAACTGTGGGCAGTATTCTGTGGCTTGCTATGTATTGTGATGCAGCTGCATAAGGCAAGCATAAACATTTTTAATAAAGCCTAATTCCAAAAAGGATTTTCAGCTAATAATACATGCATTTTTTTTAATAAAGGAAAAAAACCCGCTCAGATGTTGCCCGTAGCTTTTTAAAGATATGCAGTGTTTGATAACCGTTATAGGAGTGCAAGAAAACGAATCACAATTAAACTGCACAGTTAATCCCTGTTTGCGCTGGGAATAATTTTAATTTCAAGCCTCTTTCAATAATTCAGTTTTCTTCATCTTGATGTATATGCGTATCGAAAAAATCTCTTAAGGCAAAACTGTTTAAGACTATGTTTGGTCCTTTGAATTCTCACAGTGCACAATGTTAAATAGTCCTTTCTTACTCCTGTTTGTTTTACTTTATGAATGAGCACACATAAAAATAATATTAATAATTAACAAAGCATTAAATGAATTGCACAGCACAGGAGCAGTGGGGTTTCCAGTGCTGGTTTTTAAAGGGGTTGTCTCACTACAAGGATTGATTTTTACGTTGAAGATCTTGCAAAAACAAGTCACTTTGCAATATATGTCCATTAACAGTGTCCTACTTATTCCTAGATATCCCCTCTTGTATGGGCTGCATCAGCTTCTGAGGTCGCTATAGCTACAGACCTATTTGGTCTATCCCTATAGGCTGCCAGCACTGGTTGCTATAGACCTGGCTTCTACTGCAGCCTTGTGGAAGCCAGTAAACAGGCCCCTGAATTTAAAGTGAAACCAAGAAAACAGGACAAATCAATGAAGTGAGACAACCCCTTTAACTTTAGTAGTACCTTTATAAATAGGAGCTACAGGTTTCTAGTGCGACATTAACGACACTGGACGTAAACTTACATCTCAGCACTGGTAAGGGGCTTTGCAGCGGTTCGTGATGTGATCCCACTACACAGCCGGCGGGTGACGGCTGCTAAACACCCACCAGTTACAGCACGGTATGGAGCGAGTGCCATCCCGCGCTGTTCCACCTCGAGCGCAGCTACGGTGTCTAAATGAATGAAAAACGGTCCTGCGAACCATTCCTCACTCAGGTCGGGGCCTGTGAGGCAAGGTGCCCAGATCGGTTAACATGGCGGCTGGAAGCCTGGTGAAAGCTTCCATCGCTGCTATGTTTTTTGTTTTACTACTTCCAGTAACGGGCGGGAAGTAGTAAAACCGCCATCTTTGCGCACCCTAGTTCATAATCTATACAATACTTTAGGCCAGGGGTCTTCAAACTGTGGCCCTGCAGCTGTTCGGAAACTACAACTCCCATCATGCATTTATATAATCTAGAACAGTGGGCATGATGGGAGTTGTAGTTTCCCGACAGCGGGAGGGCCGCAGTTTGAAGATCCCTGCTTTAGGCTGTATAAATGATCGCACCCCTTAGTGGTCAAGCACCCTAGGGGGACTTAATGTTAGAGTAAAAAAAAAAAAAGTTCAAATGAGCCCCTTTTTGCAATTTTACAAATAAAAAAAATAAATAAAGTTACACATAATTGGTATTGCTGCATCTGAAAAAGTCCAGTCTATTAAATATAATTTATCCCATACGCTGGATACCATAGAAGAAAGAAGAATCTAAAACACCAAAATTGTGGTTTTTTGGGGTCATTTCAGGTCCCCTAAAAATTTGAATAAAAGTGATAAAAAGTTACATCTATCCAAAATGGTACCAATAAAAATTACACTTCAGGCCGCAAAAAATGCACCCTCACTCAGGTCTATGGGTGGATGTGCAAAAAAAGTTATTGGTCACAGAAAATGGCGCTGTGGCGCAAATTTTAGATTTAAAAAATGTGGATTTTGTTATGGAACTATAACAACGCAAACCCTACATGTTTGGTGATGCCGGAATCGTATCATCCTTCAGAATATAAACAACACATTTTATACCAGAGAGTAAACAACGTAAAAAAAAAAAAGGCAAACATGGCGCAAGTAATTTTTTTTTCTTCACATTTTTACCCACTTAGAATTTATTTGTGGTTTCACAGTATATTCTATGGTATGGTGAATGACGTCATTAGAAAGTACATCTTGTCCTGCAAAATAAAAGCCCTTGCAAGTCGAGGAGGAAAAAACGTGTCAACCAAAAAAACGCTCGTCCCTTAAGGGTTTAAGCCAAGTTAAGCCAAGCCAAGTTGCCCTGTAAAAACAGCCTTAAATTTATACTTAAAGGAAGCCTCAAATCTACATTTTGCATTCATTGATAAGATGTAATTTGAGAGGCAGAAGCTGGTGGAGTATTTTTTATTTTTTTTTAGGAGTACCCCTTTAAATGTAATCCATTATAAATACAGTGGACATATAGGATATACATTGAAGAGAGCTGTATCTGCTTTTTAATGAATATTCCTTATTAGTAGCTGCTGGAGATATTAATGCTCCTGGTATTACCTACTTTCTGGTTTGGGTCGTGATTTCCTTGCTGTAGTACACCCAGTAGATAATTATGTCATTGCCTCTTCATATGACAATAATAGTGCAGAATAGCTCAGCTATTGGCACTAAATGTTCATGTCCTCCTCCTTGTCAACGTGAGCCTGTCATCTCGTCTGATGGGTTTAAATTGGGCAGCAGTTCTTCTGAATGACTCTGATACCGTGAAACACTTAAAAAATTCCCTTCAGTTGAAGATGGCTCTGTAATCAGTCACAGCCTGAGTAACTTGATTTAATATCCGTAATGAACAACAGTAAAGCTGGAATCTGGCTTCATCAAATCATATCATTATTTACTAATCTTGGAGATTCCCATCTTATACAGTGATAGCATATTACTAGGATATGCTTTCACTTTGACTGGTGGGGTCTGACCTTTGGGGCCATTCAATCCTAAGAATTGAGGCTATATTGTTGATTCAATTCTGTATCCTATTCAGTCTTTCCCTGCTCTGTAGTTTCTTGGCCAAATTTGTGCAGGAAGACTGCAGAACAACTGCACACAAGTGAATGGAGCTTAAATACAGTTTCCTAAACAGCCAGGTGTCCGGGAACACACCTGTGTGTGGATGAATATATAACAACACGGGTGGACTACATAGAGCCGTCGACCAGCAGTCGCATGCATTCATTATGTGACGCATATATCAACTAATAAAATAGATGGAGTCCGCGTTAGGGTAGGTTCACATGACGCATTTTCAGTGCTGAAAGTGTCAATGCTGAAAAAAGCGCTTGCAAGCGTGGATTTCCAACGAGGAAATGGCGATGAATGTGTGAGGCAGATTCTCTGCCTTCTATTCTCAGTATTGATTGGTGCATAAAACATCTCAAAGAATTGACATCTCCATTCTTTATTGGCGCTTACAGTACTCATTGAAAATACTTGGGTAACATCAGTGTCATCTGAGCGACGACAATTATTTTACATTGAAATCAGTGGGGGTCATTTTACTATCATTTACAGTAGTTTTTGAAGCTTTTTTGGGGGGAAGATTAAGGGCGACATGTATAAACGGGGCTGCACCAGAATTCTGGCCTCAAAAAGCTGTAGTAGTCCAGTTCTATAGATGTATGAACAGGCGTACTCCAAACTTTGGCATAATAAGTACCTCGGTACCGCACCAAAGACACTTTTTAGTGCGCCAAAGTTTTGGGGCGTTCTGGGGGCGTCGCACCACATTAGTAGAAGGAGACACATTTATGATTCTTTGACGCCAAAACTTTGGCCCAGAACAGTTAGAACAACCAGATCAGGTTGAAGGTGATCTCCTTGAGCCTGAGCTGTCGTATTGGCAATATACTGGGCCTATATGTATGACCTGCAGAAGAACAGGTTCATACATTCTGCCGCAGGCTATGCTATCTTAATGCGATTTAGAACTGGTCTATCAGCGGCAGAATTCATACAGATCGCCCTAAGTGCGTAACCCAACCCAAAGAAGCGTCAAAAAATTCTGTGTAGACGTAGATGACGGACAGCAAAGCAGATAATGGCAGGAACACAGTAGATGGCAATACCATGAGTGAGTTTAATCTGGATGCAGGACAGAAATAATAACTGGCACCAATGACCCCTCTGACCTTATTCTATCCTTTTTAAAGTTTTATTTTTTATTTTTCTTGGATTGTGCATTCGGAGGAGTGACTGCCTCCATTTTAATGATGCACTCCTCCCACCAAGCTGCATGAGGCCCTTATAATCAGAGTGAATGGAGCCCAGCCCTGAATGCATAGCAGCTTTGCCTTATAGAGAGATAGAAGAGTTAGGGATCCACTTGATGATAATTCTACCTTGACTTGGTAGGTGGGTAAATGCAACTTGATCAAATTGCCCACTAAACACCTTTATGTTTATGTATAAAGTGTAACAGTAAAGCATTTGAAATGTTTCACTAGTTGAATGTTTGTATGGTCTTAGGGCTGGCTATGTCCTGCTGTGGTGTTCGGGAATTACTTGATGTGCAGGCTAACTTGCTTTTTTCTTGACTCTTCTATTAAGGTGTTTTCACTGATAAAGCCTAGTGATGAATATACAGTATAGGTGGTGAGGTTTCTCATACACGACCTGTACTTTTGTTCTAAAGCTACCCTTAGGGCATGTTCCCACGCCAAGGGTTTTTGGACGGTTTTTCAGATGGTTTGCGGTTTTGCAGGCCGTCTGAAAAACTGTCCACAATCGAGCACAATGGGGCGCTATGGAAAACCCGTGCAGCAGTCCCCATTGCACGGGTTTTCCGCCCGCAGGCCGCCCAAAATACATGGAACGTGCACATTCTTCCGTCCGGTTTTCGGACAGAATATATGCAAGTCAATGTGAAGGGGGAGGGCTTTTCTCCGCTCATCATGGAGGAAAAACGTCCCCTCCGTGACCGTGTGGACGGCCGCAAAACAAGATAAATACCGGTCAGATAAACCAACCGGTATTTCTCCATTGCCGTGTGAACGCACCCTTAGTGTGCTGGTCAGCCGTGTACATAATGAGGGCACTAAAGCAGGGCAAGTTTAGATGTAGAGATAATGTATAGTTGAATAGTAGTATTTTCTTTAGTCACTTTAGTCTTTTCTGAAGATACCAGTAGAAAGGTTCTTGCTAGACTAAACCATTTTTGCTCTAATTAATTTGCAGAGGGATTTGTATCATGGCAGATATCACTGAAACATTAAGAATTCGTGTTTGCCCATGAGGATGTCAGAGGGCTATGTCCCGTGTAAAACATTTGTAACTGATGTAATTATTATAAATGCAATTAGTTAGAGAAGCTGATCCACAACACCGTTTCATCGACTGCTTCTTGTATGTGTTATACATATGCATATTTTATTACAGCCCACCAATTCACTTAAATCATTCTCAAATGTACTGAAAAGTGCAAACATAGAATAGATCTATTATATGGCAGGTCTTCAGACCTAGACATATGCACTAATTTAAAGGGGTTTTACCACAAAGGCATTTCATCTCCTGCTATTCTGTCCTCAACGTTCAGTGTTTTCAAAAGGGGATGTGTGTGATTTGTTTGAACTGCATGTCATGTGATCCAGCAGGCTTGACATCATCATGCCTTTGTCCATGGTGTGCTCACTGTAGTCAAACAAAGGTCTGTTTATGTAAAGAGCTGTGAGTAGCTACATTGTAGCTGAATGCTTAGCACTTCTGCCTTTCATCATAGAGGTCAAATTTCCACATGGGACAAATATGTCCCGCCCCCCACCCCCTCAATTCACATACCATATTGAGGCAGCATGATGATAACTTCTCCTCACTGTTTGACTAATTACTAAAGAGAACAGAGGACAGGAGTGGTGTTACAGCACCCTGGAGTGGAACACTTGCTTAGCAGTGAGTTTGTGTGATTACTAGGCAGGGAAGAGACTGACAGTAGCTGCCTGTGAGGAGAGGTGCTGTCTGAGCATGTGTGGCCAGGATGAGGAGCTCTTGTCACTGTCGTATCCTCTGGATAATGAATGGTGACAATGTTTATTATTTAATTTGCAAGCTTCCCACATCAATTTTACTTCTTGGGAAAACCCTTTTAAGTATATTGCAGAGTTATCTTATAATCACTCTGATGCCGTATATATCTTCAAGCTTATGATATAACCTGAGATAAGAAACCTGTCAAAAGCTTGTGAGTATATGGTCATAAACAAAGAATATGCTATGGTTGCTTGTTAGGTTCCCTTGATTAGGTGCCTTCTCACACTACTGGAGTATTTAGGTTGATCCTATCAGAAAGAAGGGGGGTGTCTGATCTGAGGACCCTGTTTAATGCCTCTTAAGATGTTGACAGTAATTATGTAAATATTGTGGGTGACATGTATGCCCCGTTCAGTCTATTTTTAATCAGCCGCACTCCAATATTAGGCGCAATATAAAGCACCCGTGGCACTTTGTAATGCACCTGAGATCGGGGGGCGTGCTGGAGGCATGTCGCACTTCAACCGTACGAAGCTACACATTTATAGCTTCAGTAAGGCAAAACCAGGCGCATTACTGCTGGAACAGGTAGAACACTTTAAAAGTGGTTTACCTGAGCCAGAATTGTCAATTAGTAGCTAAAAAGCGCTGAAACAAGTTCATAGATTCAGACGCATTCTACGCTTCTAATGTGCACAAAAAGTCTGGGTGCCAAAATACATACATGTCGCCCTTAATGATGTTAGATTTTCTTGTGTCAGAACAGGGTTTCATTAATCTGCTCTACACTATACTTTGTAATAGCAGTTGTGAGTACAGTGTATTCATGAGATCCATTGGTTACTCTTCCCTTACTATGTCTGTTAAAACCTTACACGTAGATGGTCATAAACACAGAACATTATGCTGTAAGAATCCTTCAAAATGCTTGTTTTTCCTGTAGTAGCAAGACAGGGCATCTAATAAAGAGACCCTGACAGCGAGAAGACCGTGTCTGATCTAAGGGCCCTGTTAAATAACTCAATGTAAACATCTAAAGACCTTAGGGCATGTCCCCACGGCACAGGTTTTCGGCCGGTATTTCAGCCGGTTTCCGGTTTTTCAGACTGCCTGAAAAAACGGCTGAAAACGAGCACAATGGTGCTTTATGGGAAAACCCATGCAGCAGTCCCCACTGCACGGGTTTTCCGTTGGGCAGTTTTTCCGCCCGCAAAAAATTGAACATGTACAATCTTCCGTCCGGTTTCCGGACGGAATCTGTGCATGTCAATGTGGAGGGGGATGGCTCTTCTCCGCTCATCGCGGAGAAAAGCCGTCCCCCGTGGCCGTGGGGACGGCCGCAAAACAGGACAAGTACTGGCCGGCAAACCGGCCGGTATTTGTCCTGTGCAGTGGGAACGCACCCTTAGGGGCCATTTACACGGCAATGAACAAATACCGGTCGGTTTGGCGTGTTTTCATTCCAACATCAGGCGCAGCCCCGTTCGCTTCAATAAAATGCCTCCTGACTGCCATTATCAGGTGCATTACAGAGCGCCTGCGCCACTTTGTAATGCGCCCGATGTGGGGTGTGTGTGCTGGAGGTGTGTCGCACTAGAAACATAGTGAAGCTATAGATTTATAGCTTCACTAGGGCAATTCTAGGCGCATTACTGCTGGAACAGGTAGAGCACTTTCAAAGTAGTATACCTGATCCAGAAATGTCGCCCTAGTGCTAGAATGTGTCTGATTTATGACCGGCTGTAGAGCGGGGTTGATAAATCGGGCACATTCTATGCTATTTTAATGTGCATGAAATTTGGTGCTTGGACATCAAGTTTCATACATGCCGCCCTTAATGTCCGTTTTTGTCTTTAGATCTGTTCCATCCATAGTTAAAGGTAAGCCAAACACAGATGTGAACCAGGCCATTAAAATTACAGCTCGTCCTGCAAAAAAAAGAAAAAAAATATGTCAAAAGCAAAATAGAAAAATTTGGGCTCATGGAAGCAAGGGATGGAAAATATATATAAAAAAATCTGTTCCATTGAGTTCACTGGATGCCTGCAGTCATTCAACATCGAGTGCCATACGATAAATGGATTTGTGTACTGATTATCGCAAGAGCATTTTGTTAACGTTGAATGTACAACTGGCACTGTGGGCTGTGATATTTGAGCAGTGACTGGCACAGAGACATTGCAGAGCTGTGTGTTCACAAAACAATTTTCATTTTTCTTTGGTACCTTACTTTTATTTTCAGAAATTAAACACCATTTTTGAAGACCACAATGGTCATTGGCCTGACAATCAGCTAAACGCTATGGCTTTGGCTTCAGAAACCTCTGCCAATAACAGCTGAAATCAGAGAATTGACAAACAGAAATGAAGTATTAATGCTGGCTATTCAAATCAATGGCTACCCAAGTAATACATGGATGAGTGGTCTGCACCAGAGTGAAAACCTCTGTTTGCAGATTTCCTTGCTGGCTCATTGATGGATCCTGAGTTGGGGAACATCCTGTTTTCTCTTCTTGAAAGACCAAATGAGTCACATTTAATTTTGCCATCCCAAAATTAAACAGTGTAAACTTAAAGGGGTTGTCTCACTACGTTGATTCATCTTATCTCAGTCCTGTTTTCTTGGTTTCATTTTGAATTCAGGGGCATTTACTGGCTTCCACTAGGCCGCAGTAGAAGCCAGGTCTGTAGCTACAGCAACCAGTGCTGGCAGCCTATCATGAGGGATCAAACAGATCTATAGCGACTTGAGGAGCTGATGCAGCCCATACAAGAAGGAATATCTAGGAATAGGTAGGACACTGTTAATGGACATATATTGCAAAGTGACTTGTTTATGCAAGATCTTTGACATAAGAAGCAATCCTTGTAGTGAGACAACCCCTTAAAGCAGTCTAAAAATGCCTCAGGTTTTTCACAGTGTCTCATATTTTATAAATTTGATGATCATTTTTGTACCTAAATTCTACACCAATTTTTTGGCACAATTTGTTGCACCCTGACCATGCCCGCCCAGGTTAAGCACATAAAAAATGTCTGTATTAAAATGTGCCACTTTTTGGTGCATTGTACAACATTTCTCTGGTGCAGCCACAGTAATAAGGTTATTTTCACGCGGTGTGAAATTTTGTAGTGAAATGATCCTCACGTGTTCTTCTTTAATGTGTCTTTTGGTGGACATTTTGTGCTTATTTTCATGCATTTTTCTCAGTATAGGGAACTTCAGTGTAATTGATGCTTCTTTTGGGGCGTTTATGCACTGATAACGGTCCTGCACTCCTGTAACGCATTAATGGTGCGCACAAAAATGCAGCTTTGTGCCTGATTGTGCCTTATTCCTATTCAATTCAGTGAGTCGCTTATCACATATTTTTAGCTCACATTTTGATTGTAACACATAGAAAAAGTGTATTTTGCACATGAGAAAGCACAAAAAAAAGTGTGACTTTAGACCAAAGGGCCCAAATATTTACTATACTCTGAAAGAATGAAAATTAGCATATACTAAGCACTTAGTAATATCTTGTATATCTTGAACTATCACAGGATATAACATCATTGGCATGCATTAGATATATGTAATGCGTGTTGTTGACAACCGTTTTCAAACGGGAAGGAAATTATGTTTCTTGTCTATTGTTAGTGAAGAGACGTCAGCGTCTCAATGTACAAACCTTGGGAAAGAAAAACAAGACATTCTCATCTGTAACTGGATGCAAATGTAGTGTTATTTTAAGGGTGACTGAGTTTCAGATAAACAATTACTGTGACAAGTTGCAGAAAAACACATTTCTTTCTGACCTGGACTGCTCCTTTTAATATGCTGTTTACCTTCCGATCCTGTCGCTCCTAAGAAGTAAATTCCAAGTGATTATAATATGCAGATAGTAACGGTATACCAGAGGTCACTGATTTGTGCCTCACACTGTCCTGATCTTAATAACACATCACATATGCAGAGAGCGGCTATAGTCGATGTTATTCGCTACGTAATGACTAATGCTGGCATGGGTATTTGAGTCCTACAAGAGCACGCACACTATTATTCTGATTTACACTGATGAGTTGATTATTTTATATCCCTTCAACAATGTTATCATGTGGACAGATTGTTATCCAGCTCATTTTCCAGGTGGGAGACTTCAATCTTAGAAATTGTATCGTCTTTGCACTCTAATTCCCTATTTGTGGTTGCAATTTCCTCCTCTAATCCTCAATCTCTGCGCTCTGATAGCATTGGTTAAAGGCCTCCAGCGCAGCAGCGGCAGCTGGACAAGGCATAAATGACATTTTCAGGACAGAAAAGGAAGCTGTTTACATGGTTAAGAAGTTAGGGATGTTGCAAGAAAATGGAGTAAATGAATTGTTCAGGAGCATGCATTTATTGAACTGATGTGGTCGTCATGTTGAACATAGAAAGTAGAATAGAAATACTATAGAATAATAAAACTTTCTGTTAGCAGATGAGTCAGTGATGCATGCTTAGGAACTTGGCGCGTCCAAATACAAGGCAGAGGATGTAAAAGGAACCTGTTGGCTACTTTACGCTTTATCCTTATCTAAAAGGGCAAATTAAGTAGTAGCAAGTATGCTGTCTTGACTAGTGTTGATCGAACTGTTTTAGAAAAGTTAAGTTCTAATAGAACTTCTCAAATTTTTAGAACTCGAACCGAACATTTTACTGTTCGTTCGAGCAAAGTTTTAGTTCGACACGCCATTTTCAGTTTCGTTTTCAGCGGCTTTCTGTAATTTTGGCGGCCATCCAATCACTGCAGAGCACAGAGAAGTGTCAAAAACGTCATCGCTGAGGTGTAGGGCTTTTACTGGCTGCTAAATTCACATGACAATATTATATATATTTCACTGTATTGCCTTGTGAACGCCATTTTCAGCTCACTCTCTGTACTGTACGGCCTGCTCTTAGTTACATAGCATTTTCCTCTCCATAGACATCAATAGTTAGGGAGTTTGATATTGCTGGCTACATCTTTCCCACACCCAGAAGCTGTTATTTGCCAAAATTTGCAGGCTCACATAACGCCTAACTCTCATATACATGGATATATATTATACAGAGTGCTTGGATTTGCTGAATCATACTCAGTGCCCAAAAGTTCAGTTTTTTGCAGTTTTGGGGGTTCGGTAATTGTATAACACACCGTCTCCAAATCTTCTATGTGTCAAAGGGGCTTTTGGGCCCCCTCAGGATGCAGGGCCCCATAGCAGCTGCTACCACTGCACCTCCTATAGCTTGGCCCCTGCGTGCAAGCTCTCAAGTATTTTAGCCTCTCAATTTTTTTTCTGTCACACTTAGAGCCAAATTTTCTTAACTAAGTTGTTCCTTGTATCCAGTTTACTGTTATGGATGGTAATTCCAGCTTCTCCTCACCTGTATAGGTATAAAAATTAACCCGAACATCTTCTCCCATTGACTTTAATGGGGTTCGACTTCTAGTTTGAATAGAACTTCGAGCCAAACACACTAAAGTTCGAGGTTCTAATTGAACTAGAACATTTTACTGCTCGCCCATCTCTAGTGTTGAACACTGTTATTTCTGTCATTATATGGTCATTTGGTCTAAGAAGGAAGAAAGAGTGTGAAGTATTCGAAAATTGTAGGGTCCTCCAACTCTCCAGCCGCTGAATGGTAGATTTTTTGCCTATGATCAGTAATAGGGAGAAAGCCGTCAATCAGTAGCTGCACAGTGTCAAGCTGGGGTGCCTGTGGCCCACCAATGGAGCTGATTCCCAGAGTCAACCCTACATGTCTGCATATAATGCAAATTAATCTTGCACTCTGCCTATGTTTTTCTGACTTTCTCCTTGAAAAGCAGCCCCAGCCCTGTCATGTGAAGGGGCCCACAGTGTCCAGGGGCCCCGCACGGACTGCCCTGCTCCACAGTGTGGTGGCCAGTCTAAGTCTGTGCCTGCATATCATCAATACATCAGACTCTTTCTTTCTTCACAGAGATGGCCGCAGGCTGCTCGGGGTTACACTTTGGGTTTGAGGAAAAAACCCTATAATCATAAATAATACATACTTTTTAAGAGAGTCTTTTTAAGTAAAAAGAAATAGTATGATGGTGGGGGCAAGACACAAGCTTTACGGAGGTCAGTGAGTTTTGGCCTCACACAAATAATTAGTCAGAATTACACACTCGAGGTTGTTTATTACAAGTAATTAGCGTTATACAAATCATGCTGCCAACAGTGTATCCAGCATTACATTCACTTATTTATCAGACTATATTACAAGCGACACAAAGTGAATGTCTGCTGGCTTTTGCTGCTCTATTTGAGCCCAGGATCTAATGGAGGGAGAGAAGCTGAGCTCGGTGATAGATAGGTTTATATGATTTGAAGCAAGATTTCTGAGTAAAAATCAGAGAAATTTGTAAGATACAAAGTGAAAGTACTGCTGACCCTGCCCCTATCTATTACTATATATATATATATATATATTATATATATATATATATATATATATATATATATATATATATATATATATATACACACAGTGATTGGCAGTTTACTTTGTACACATACTGGTACTGTGAGGGCAAGGGAGCATCTACACTGGACGAGGGACCAGTGGTCCTCAGTTTTCAGTGATGAAAGTCGATTCACTCTGAGCAGAAATTATGGCTGCCAACTATGCTGGAGACGTCAAGGTGAGCGCTATGCATCAGCCAGGTCAGGTACCAGTCCGTTATGGTTGCCAGTCGTCTTGCATGCAGATCATGCTGATGTAAACCGTTTCAAATGGTCTGATGTAACACATAGTTGCCTCCCACCTCCCTTAAATGTGCCAGGAGTTGTGTGGCATGCATCATCAGATACCACAGTGCATTGTTTACAATGAAGTTGTCATCAGTGTGTGATGCAGTCAAAGGACATCCACTTCTTAGCCTTTCTGTGACTCTTCCAGTCTCTCTCTATCTCTGTTACAAGCTGCTGATGACACTCTGTGACACTCTAAGCTAAGTGGCCACTTCCGTCTGAGAGCATCCTACTTGAAGCCTTTGCAGGGACGAGGTACTGTTGATCAATTGTGAGGTGTTGTCTCGTGATGTCAAAATGTGAACAGCGTGATGAAGAGGACTGTTTAAATCCCAATTCAAATCGATCCCCTAAATTTATTGTGTTTTTCAATGATGTACTGTATTGATGCTGTGGGCCTGATGCACATTTGTAGTCTTAGCAGTTGTAGGTAAACTTCCTAGCGGTCCTTGGTTTAATGAGGGGCGAGCTTCAAGCATTAACACAGTTTCTACATTGTGGTTTCCTTCCTTTAATTTGGAGCCTCTGAGAGTTGGACACAGTCTATAGGGGATAAAGAAATCACTTAGCTCTATCAATGCTAAGCCTTGCTGCGGTTTCCAGTATTAATACAAAATCTTAGCAAGCATTTACAGATCTGCTTATAAGGCAGATAGTCATAACGCCATTATTTACTGGTCAGCAGTACAAAGCAAGACAGATTTTTTCCAGAATGTTTGACAGAAGGCAGATTGCAGATAAGTCCACAATATGACAGCTTACAGCAAGCTTGCTGTTGCTTGAGGCTATGCGCAATGTAGCCCAATGCAGCTTCATGACTCGGGACATTCATCCCTCCTGAGATTCCATGTCCTTTCGGGTGATAGATTTATAGAGACAAGCAGCACATGGGTAGGCAAACACCTCGCCCAGGCACTAGCTGCCATTTAGCAGAAGCCTACAATTGACATTTCCATTGCCCTCCTTCACCTCTCGAGTCACTGGCAATGTCGCTCTTGTTTGCTGTGCATGTTAATCCCTTTTGACAGGGCCTCACCCCTTGCACGTGTATGGGTGTTGTGTAGTCAGTTTTTTTATGTATAACTTGAAACTGTTACTGATGCTTGTAGGTGAAACAACCTCCACAGCAGTAGAAGAACTCTGATAAAGAATCCTGTATAATAATTCTTAGGTATTTTAAGGGGTTTTACCATCTTCTAGTGATAGCATATCACTAGGTCCAGCCGCTGGAATGCCTACGATCCATGAAGACCTATTAAAGTATATTATGTAAAACTTAGGTAAGCCCTTAGTGGAACGAACACAAATTTTAAGCATTAAATAAATAATTAAAAAAAAAAATTGAAATGCAAAAAAAATAAAAATAATAATTTTAAGTAAATTAAGTTTTTTTTTTAATCAAAGTCCTAAAAAGCATATTAAATATATGTATGGATATTTTTTCATCTTTAGAGACACAAATTAAATGCTAGCATATATATACCTGGAATGTTGGCCGATTCTACTAAAAACAAGGCTTAAATCAGCTGTGTAACCTAGACATTAACAAAGTTGTGGCTGGCAGGAGAGTAGAAGGCAAAAAATATTCAAAGGGTGTTCCCACCAAGCAAAGTGTACTGCACGGGTCAGCTCTCAGCTAGTTGTGAGTGGACTGTGCATGAGAATGAGGAGGGCAGTGCTTGCTACTCCCCATTCACCTCTATGGGAGCTCCCATATATAGCCAGGCGCAGACACACGCTATGTTTGGATCTCCCATAGAAGTGAAAGGACTGCACGGCCACAAATGCAGTCCTTCTCATTTTCATGCAAGTCCAGCTCGCAGCTAGCTGAGAGTTGACCTGTGCAGAACACTGTGCTTTTGGGAACACTCCTCTAAGGGCAAAAATGTTTCGAGCCTTAAAAGGGTTATCTCACTACAAAGATTTGCTTTCAACATGTAGGGAAAACTAAATGAAGACTTTTTCCAAATATATTGCTTTGTTTATTTTGATTTTTTGTGGAGATAACAGGGATTTTACCTGCTCTGAGTGACCCCGTTTTCTTGGGTACCGACCGGGCTCTCTTTTTGGTGTCTTATTTGCCCACCAATACAGAAAAGGAAAATCTTAAAACTTAACCTTTATTGGTTAAAAATTAAAATTTCTCCTAATTAGAAGAGAAGTTACAAATACCAAATATAGTACACATTATAATAGAATGCAAATCACCTAAGTTTCATAGCCGGAAGAAAAAGACAATCCTATCCCTAACCTAGCTACACAGGGTGGTTGCTCCGATAAGGGAGCCTCTGTCCGGAACCTCACCCTACAATGAAAAAGTAATACTGTATTAACCCCTTCAGTAATGACCAAAAGGGACTTTTTACTAATTGCTAATAAGGGATCTCAGGTGACTTTTTATTGAGCCATTTGTTCCTGTGTTGGTTGTCTTATATGATAGCAGTAAGGGAGTCATCACAGGTTGGCACACAGAGGGCAAAACAGCTTTAAGCTTGAGGTTATTGATCTAACAAACAAAGGGCTAATTACTTTTGTTTAGTCTGTAGCTTCTTCACTTTAGAAAATACTTTCCTCATGTCAGAGCAACGCTTTGAATAAGACAATTTGCAAATCACCCACAGCCTGACCAGAAAGAGGTAGGACGCATGAATGAAAGTTGCTTCTGGCTGTGTGAAATAGCACCGTGAAGTGTGAGGATAATATGTATCTGCACCGCACTCCAAATGGAAAGGTTTGTTAAACCTGGACTCTTATCTTCTATGTTGATGTGGATCTGGATTTGCTCTTATCTTTTATTTCAATGCACCATTCTTGCTCAGAAGAAAACTTCCTTCCATCCTACTAAAATATCATTGCATGGAGTGAAGCCATGTGCACGATACATCTTATTGTCTGTGAATATTGCTGTTAATTCAAGGTCCTAAGAGAGGAATTTATATTTAATCGTGAGAGTGCAGCATGCAGGATTATTGTTATGTACAGTATATAGATGGTACAACAACATAAAGAATATATAATTTTTTTTTTATTGAGAATGTAATTATTTTCTCAAAAATAACATGCGCATTTAGAGAAGCATGTTCAGTATGGGCAATAACATAAAACTGACCGTTATCAGTGCTGATTTTCCCATTAACATTCACATTGGCCAAACATATGTATTTTTAATAGAGCAGGAAGAGATAAAGGGCTGCCAGACATCGCTGACATGGCTTTTTTTCTGGCAGACATGAAAGGCTGGAATGGCAAAATGTATTCTTGTCCCTATAGTAACCCACTTTCATGAATCCTCCAGGTCCTCTAGACAATAATTTGTTGACAGAACCTGTCAGGATTTGCTGACAAAAATGTAGTGTATATGGCCAGTTTAACCCCTTCTATTGGCATAAACAAACAGTCCCAGGGTGTATGTATACATTCAATGAGTCTTTTTCTAGTGTACAAGTGGTTCTCGAATGCGTGGTACACTGCCACTATGTGTATGGGCACCCTAATAATATAGGCATTTTCACAATCTCTAAGTAGTGTTTACCTGCTAGCATTTCGGCTGTCCCTTTTAAATGAAGCTTTGTTACACTGTCTAATGTGAGTCTAAGGCCATGTTCACACGGCTTATTTGGGCACGTATTTCAGCCCGTAATTCGCGGCGTACTGCGCGAATTACGGGCTGAAATACGGCCCAGTCATTACGGTAATCCACAGTTCTCTTAGAGAACTATGGATTACGTCTCCTCTCCCTGCTCGGCGAATCCGCCGCGAGGGGAGATAAGTGACATATCATTTACCAGCGGCGTATACGCGCCGCTAGTAATGATAGTCTACGGGCCGGTGGGGTGCCAGCCTCCCGCCCCCGCTCCCGCCACGCCCCCGTCCAAACGGCGTAATTGCGGGGCGTAATTACGCCCCGCAATTAAGCCGTGTGAACATGGCCTAAGGCTGAAACGTACCTTTCCAAAGATCACTAGTTAGTCAGAACTAGAGCGCTTCTTTCCATGACTGCAAATATAGATGAACTTTAAACTACAGATCTATCGAACCCTAAACTTTGCTTGAATATTATCAAGCACTCCAGTTTCGTAGAATACAAAATAAATTTATTTGCACTCTAGCCAGTAAAAAAAGGAAACATGTAAAGGGGCTGTCTCATCTCAAAGTTTCATAGGATGCATGAATGAAATAATGCTGCTTTGCTTTGTCACTTCCTGGTCAAGCTGTCTGTAATTAGCATATGAGATCTTTGTATTCAGACTTCTGCTAATTAGATAAATCTTATGCTATCAGGACCAGGGAAGCTTCTGAGTTAAAGTAAACAGTAGTAATTACTGTCTATTGTCTGAAAGATGAGATAACAAACAAACTTTCACTGTCCAGAGTTCTGTGCTGTGCGACCTGTGTGATGACATCACTCCCTGCTATCAGATAGAACAAACAGCAGGGGAGAAGGAGTACACAGGTCGATCACTTGGGAAACTAGAAAGCCCTCAGAAGGTGATAAAATCACTTGTAGTTCCTCAACAAAAAGAAAATGAACAAAGCAATATATTTGGAAAACGTCTTCATTTAGTGTTCCCTACATGTTGAAAGCTATTCTTTGTAGCGAGACAACCCTTTGTAATATAGAATTCTATGGATGTTGAGTGCTATACGTCAGAGACACCATCATAGCTAGTGTTGTGCAATAGATTCAGATTAAAGTCAAATTTGACCTGAATCTGAACTCTTTGGTTCTGTTGGGCCTGAAACCGCAGCTGTTTCCTTAAATCAGGTTTATTGTTTTTTTTTTGAGGTGTCGTAGCGGGTTAACTTACTTAGCTGGCAATGCAACTTTCCTGTTACAGCCTAGGTTTTGGTCCGACATCCCATCCGACATCACTTCTGCCATATGCCCCATAAAAATATGTTGCGTTCAACATCATTTGCAGTTACCATAACATTGGATCTTTGATGAAGTAGTCGGTAGTGAAGTTGGATAAATTGTTGGACTGGAAGTCATTCCACAACGGGAGCATTTTGTGGCCAGACTGGTGAGCTAACCCCTAAAAACTCCTTTAATAATCCGTGCCTTAATTTAGGATTAGTATTCTGGTTATAGGATGGAAAGGTATAAATAACAAAAATCCAAACCTTCTTGGTACTCTGGGTTCAGAATAGGACCGAGCCCACCACATGCTGTACCCCTCTCACAAAAAAAAAAAATATATATATATATACAGAAAACATGAGAGTATTGGGTAAAAAGATATATCTTTATTAGTACTCTACAAAATTTAAGATCATAGTACAAAACAGTATGTGTCCATAAAAATCCAAGACTTATGGGAGGACAAGGTCAACTACATATATAATGAAATAAGTGTATAGCATGGTAGTTGTATAAATCATTAATATATGTAGCAATGGTATTGTAAGCAAAGTTCTCTCCAGCTACAATATTGTAACCCATTCAATTATTCACTAGCGTATAAGAAGGGGTAGCAAGAAAGAGAAACAATGCTGCAGTTGGTAGTGACCAAAGTCTTACCGGTAATTAGACCATGTTCCACCCAGCCCCAACGCATGTTTCGCGTCACTGATGCTTCCTCAGGGGGATAGTGACATGTGAATTGCACCTTACTTATATACCCACTACCAATAAACTCCATTAATGGGAATAGTACGCGGCGCATGCGCAGTGTTCGGAGGCGGCCGCACCACTGCCCCACTTCCGGCAAACTCGCAGTAATGCGCTTGCGCGGGAGACAAAACTTCTGCACACGCGCACCTCATGTGCTCTGTGTATATAGTCATGGAAAGGTATGGGGTTAGACAAAAAATTTTAATTTGAGACATCATGAACCCAAATTTTCTGACCTGTATCAAGTACAACAATGAATGTTTTAAGCATACACATTTTTTAACAGTCGGAGCCTGTGGCTTATGGATAGGTAATAGATGGCATCAGTCACAGATATCTATTTTTATAACATGGGAGTCCATGTATTGTACTACTCATTGTGGCATAATGTTGAGCTTAAAGAAAGGTTAAAGGGGTTATCTCACTACATAGATTCATCTTACCTCAGTCCTGTTTTCTTGGTTTCACTTTGAATTCAGGGGCTTGTTTACTGGCTTCTACTAGGGCTGCAGTATAAGCCAGGTCTGTAGCTATAGCAACCAGTGCTGGCAGCCTATCATGAGAGATTGAGCAGGTCTGTAGCTATAGTGACCTGAGGAGCTGATGCAGCCCACATAAGAGAGGATATCTCAGAATAGGTAGGATACTGTTAATGGACACATATTGCAAAGTGACTTGTTTTTGCTATATCTTTAACATAAAAGCAATCCTTGTAGTGAGACCACCCCTTTAAGGGAGGACACATGTTAACGACCGAAGAGGTAATTTCTGCATTATGTTAAGACAAATTAAAACTCCTCACGGGGGGTCCTGAAAGTACATATTAAATATACGATTTGTGAATCTTAGGGCCACATGTATGAAAACTGTCTTGGTCTAAAACTTTCTTTGTTGCCCATAGCAACCAATGGGAGTTCCCTTTCCATTTCCTATAGCGCTCTGAAAAAATGAGAGGGGCGCTCTAATTGGTTGCTATGGGCAACAAAGAAAGTCTTAGGCCAAGACCGTTTTCATACATGTGGCCTTTAGTGTCCACACTGCTTTATTTCCTAAGCTCTTGTTCTCCGCATACGAGCAAGGATTGCTGTTTGACAGAAGACATGAATTGTGCGCTGCTGTGATGAAACGCTCTGGACCAAGGACCTATTGTTTATACATACAACCTGGAAGAGATGGAATTTCTCCTAACCACAGTTGTGGAATAAAGTTAATATATGAAAAGTCACATTTAACAACTCCTGCTCTTATATGATTGCACCATAAAACGTGCAAGTAGGATGAATACATTCAGGAAACAATGCTAGCCGTAACCAATTTGCATTTTAATGAGGTGTACATATTTTGAGAGCATGCTCAAGCAGCATCAGCTTCACGTTCTCTTTTTTTTTTTCTGTGTTTCTGTTTTTTGTTTCTTAAGAAAAGAAGCTGAGGAACGCAAACCTGACTTTCCCGAGTATTTGTAGCAAGTCTTACATTTACCATCTCATCAATAGCTTAAAGGATGTTTGGACTTTTTGTACAATAATGAATTATTGAGTGCTTCATGGTACAAAGGGATTTGGATGAAAAAAAAATATTTGTCTTTTTCTCTTACTCTTGCTAACTGATAGAGGCGCTCACTGTGCCATCCCCAGGCAGGAGAAGAAAAGGATCATTTGCATAGAAGTCACTTGCAAGTCATATTTTGCCTGGAAATGATCTAGAATGATATAATGTATGCACAGACCTGTAGGGATACATATTATCTGCATGCCATCTAATACATTATTTATATTAGCCCAGGGGTCTAATTATTCATTGAAGTGGTAACTAAGGAAATTAGTCCCTTATTAATATTTGTTGGACATGATTAGAGTTTATGTGCTCTTGTAACTCATATCCCGGAGTAAGGGGTAATGACAATTCTACGAAACTTTCTCTCTTGTCATAGGGGAAAAGTCTCTTCTTGAGGAGAGGAACCAATAAATTGGTCGGTGTGAGGGTTTACTTGCCATTCAGACCTCACTGACTGTTTTGCACAAAGCAATGGCTTATGGGAAAAGATCTGAGGAGCTCCATAGCGCACTCTATTGGATGTAGTTACCCTCATTTCACATGTAGCTCGCAGGAGCCTAGCAATGTGAAAAGGATGTGAGCTAAACCAGTTAAGTTCAACTACAGACAGCTGTTTCGGGGTATTTTCCCCTGGTCAGTGCAATGTAGAACTTACTGGTTGGTTGGGTGAGAGGCAAGAGTGGCTTCGAAAGGGGAAAAGTCTCTTCTTGAGGAGAGGAACCAATAAATTGGTCGCTGTGAGGGTTTAGGCCGTGTTCACACGGCTTATTCAAGCCGTAATTGCGAGCCGGATTGCGCTTGCAATTAC
Organism: Phyllomedusa bahiana; assembly: GCA_025379985.1. Taxonomy (NCBI): domain Eukaryota; kingdom Metazoa; phylum Chordata; class Amphibia; order Anura; family Hylidae; genus Phyllomedusa; species Phyllomedusa bahiana. The sequence continues at coordinate 131,044 of JAODAL010003517.1, forward strand.
GGCTTGAATAAGGGGCGGGGGCTGCCCGCCGGCCCCATAGATTTGCATAATCAACGGCGCGTATTGCACCTGGATAATGTGCAGGTGACTTTCTCCCCGCCCGGCGGATTCGCCGAGCGGGCAGGAGCGACGGAATCCACTGTTCTCTATGAGAACGGTGGATTACCGTAATTACTGCGACTGATTGGAGCCGTACTGCAGCGCAAATCCGGCGCGCAGTACGGCTCCAATCCGCGGCGAAATAAGCCGTGTGAACGGCCCCTTACTTGCCATTCAGACCTCACTGACTGTTTTGCATAAAGCAATGGCTTATGGGAAAAGATCTGAGGAGCTCCACAGCGCACTCTATTGGATGTAGATATCCTCAGTTCACATGTAGCTCGTAGGAGCCTAGCAATGTCTCTTGTCATAAACATTCATTATGTCATTGAGAATTTAGGCTCCGGCTTGTCTGAGTAGAAGGAAAGACAGAGTAGCATGTCAACAAGTTCAAGGATTGGTAAAAAATGTCAAGTGAAACTACTGCATGAACGAATGCTTCTAAAATATTTGATAGTAACAGAGATTCATGTTCCAGAAAGCAAGATGTTCACTGAGAAACATGGCAAATCCAAGTCTCAGCTTAACTCAATGGGAAGCAAAGCCTGGCAATTCATTCACTTTATGTCTGCAGTAAAGCAGTGCCGGTGAGATGATGTGGATAAAACGGCAGCATTAATCTTCTTCACTCTTCAAGCCTTTAGGAAGGTCACATAGAAAGTGGCAAGAGTGATTTTAAATGTTAATACTTCCCGACCATCAATATACCATAGGTTCTAGAGTCAGGTTTTCCTTGCATATTATTAGGCAGAAATTGTGCAAAGAAAGTATTACGTCCTCTTCTTTGATCAAGCAAACTATGGAATAGCAGCCGATACTTGCACTGATGCAAATATATGATCGCTGCATCTCCACAATACCACAGCTGGTGTGAAGGTCTGGGATTCATAGCTAGAATTTTAAAGCACTAGTTGCAATGTATTTAATAACAGTTGCACTGTATTTAATATCGAAACAATGGCACCAGAATTCTGGTTCGATTTGCACCAAAAAGAATGGCATACATCCTTTACACCACAATAGTTTTAGACCTATTCTAGACACTTCCTCTGACCAAATAGGCATGGCCTCAGTGAAACGGGCATGTCTTCGCTGAAAGGGTCACGGCTTAACGAGTGTGACTGTGCGCCACAATGTTGTCACAGGGTATGTTCACATAGCGTCAAAAACGCAGTGTGTTTGGAAGAACGTGCTGATCATTCACTTTCATTATCTCTGCCGCTTATACATCGGAAAGAGGTGACATGTCACTTCTTTCTGCCGGCCTTCAATATGCGGTGGGGAAGATGGCAGGTAACCATAGCTCGCTACGATTACCGTAATTACAGGATGTATTTTGGGCTGCATTGCAGCACAATTACGCCCTGAAATAAGCCATGTGAACATACCCTTAGGGTATGTTCACACAGCTTATCTAGCCGCGTATTTCGGCGCGCATTTTGCCACGTATTGCGCTTAATACACGGCGAAATGCGTGCCGCAATGACAGCAATTCATTGCTCTCATAGAGAGCTATGGATTACGCGTTGGCCCCCCGTGCGTACAATACGATCATATTGTACATGCGGGGGGAGAATTGACATGTCAATTGTTAGCGGCAAATACGTGCCGCTGACAATGCATGTCTATTGGCCCCTCCCCTGTGCTTTGGAATTCCGTGCTGATTAGCGCATGGCTTCAAGACACCCGGTGTCTTGCAGCGCGTATAGCCGCGTGAACATCATCCCATTTTACATGGGGCCTCTATGGAAAACCCGTGCAGCAGTCCCCACTGCTTTTCAAACCGCCGGCAGTCCACAAACCGGACAGAAGAATGAACATAGACAATGTTTATCGAATGGTTTATGAACATCTCAATGTGAAGGGGGAGAGCTTTTCTCCGCTGATCGCGGATAAAGCCGCCCCCGCGGCTGTGTGCACGGCACATATACAAATACACTGTACGCGCTGCGATACATCTTCTGAACATAGCCTTAGACCCAAACAGTTTTCATACATGTGGCCCTTAATCTCCCGTCCAATGTTCAAATTTAACCTGCCTCAGCCTTCTTTTTCTTAAATCATCTGCTGGGGCAGAGTCAACACACCACCATTAACATAAAGTATTAAGCCAGTCTTGCTGAGATTAGCAGGCTTGGACGAGTTTTCATTTGTATAGGCACTCTACAAGAGACGTTTGTTTTTTTTTTAAACATACTTTATTCAGGATTTTTTGGACATAATAAAGACAAAAGAAAACAGTATATCAATAATCATGCACGAGTACAATGTTGATCAACATGAATGGATAATTAAGGTACATTAGAAGGTGTTTAAAGAAGTGTTGAAACTACACAAAAATAACTCTAGCAAGTACTAGAAACTGGAACAAGAGACGTTTCTGTCGGAAAAGAGTTTTTTCATTAAAAACAATTTTTGGAAATAAAAATTAACTGCTTGGCAGTATTTTTTATTTAGACAGACCAATGCAATTAAAAAATACATTTAAATTCTTGCCCTTCTCTAGCTATTACAATAAGAGAGAAAAAACCTAAACGGCGGGGCAGACTAATCTCAGTTTACTGCAGCTGCAGAAATGCTCATCTGCATGTAGTCCCCTTACTAATAATGGTCAATGAAATTAATGATAGCTCTTTTGTTCCCGGGACAGACTTAGATAAAGATTAGGCTATATTGATAGGGCACTGACCAGAGCAATACATGATAGAATAATGGGTTACTCTTTTTCTGCACTGATGGGGGATTCCAACTTTCTTCACACTTGTCTGCTCCTGATCTAAGGCCCTTAGTACGTCAGGAAGGAAAGTCAAACTTTCCTTACTGCCCACTATCAGAGCTCACAGTGGGGAAATCATAGAGACAAACTAGAAAGTTATGTACATGAGGGGAACTATTAAAAAAACAACCGCCTGCAGAAATCGTATCTTGGGTGGGTGTGATTCTGGGTGGGCGCAGCTCACGACAGTGACATACAGTGTCTGTGTAGAGGTTACACTTCAATTGGGGGGTCTCCCATACCCTCTCTTTGGTTGGTAAACCATTGCTCTGAAAAGTCTGTCTGCTCCTATGGTCGACAACAGTTAAATGTTCTCCGGGTCAAATGTTATGATTCTTGTAGATGGTAACAATTCAGCCTCCAATGGCTATATCCGAATGTCCTAGATGAGTGGATACCTACATCTCCTCCTTTTTCTCAGGTCTTTTTATGCATAGCCCAGTGTTTAAAGGGAACCTGTCATATAGATTATGCTCCCCTTGCTGAGGGCAGCACAAGCTAGTGTCAGACCTGCTGTTTCCAGCGCTGTGTCCCTAATTCTGTAAGATGCTGTAGTTTTAGAGCATTTAATGCTCAAATCTTGTTCATGCGCTGGTGTTAGCCCCACCCACCAAAGGTTAGCCCCACCCACTGACAGTTATTCACATGCTTCTACCTATTCAAAGTAATAGGTTTATCAGTTGAGGTGGGCGGGGCTAGCCTCAGGTGGGCGGGGTATGAAAACAACTGACTCTATATGACTCTTCTGGTTGAAAACGGCAGATTTGAGCACTAAATACTCGAAAACTACAGCATCTTACAGAGTAAGGGACACAGCGCTGGAGACAGCAGGTCTGACACTGGCTTGTACTGTCCTCAGCAAGAGGGGCATAACCTATGTGACAGGTTCTCTTTAAATACAATACTGTGTTACCTGTAATATAAGATGTTGACTCTCTTTTATAGTAGTTATTGATAAATGAAAATGTTTTAGTTGATAGAACGTTTGTATATTTTTATTTCATACTTTACATCCAATTTACTTTGTTGCCTAGTTTTATTATATGCTTGATTTGTATCATCTTGTTGATATTTTAATAAAGCGTTTTGAATAAGAAAAAGAAAACGGCCATTTAAAAAAAAAATTATAATACACACAAGTTGCCTTTTATATAATATAATATTTTTTGATGGTAGGATTAATAGTAGCTGTAGTAGTTAAAGGAAGTATGTTGATTTCATCATGTGCTGTATGTTATTTACTTGCCCATCATGCTTAATGGATGTCCCAGAAACAGGGATTAGAATGGGTTTGTGATTACATACACTTACCTCAGACACACCAATCAGGCAATAATGCTTAGAAATTGACCTTTGTGACATTTTACGCAAATGGTTCCACCTCCATGATTACAAGGTGGTAATTAGCAAAGATCAAGGTACTTCTTTTAACTAATGCAGCTACTATTAATATTTATGGGAACATGTTTAGAAAGCTCTCTACCTACTCTATACGGTAGAGTTTATGGTTTTATGCTATTCAATTTACCACCATTTTTATAGAGGAGGATAAGATAAGTATTATATAGTTGTGTTGGAAGGATTCAGTGTATTAGTTAATTATTGATTAAAATTTCTGCTTTTTCTATGCCTAGGAGTCCAGTGGGCAGTCTCACTCAATGATTGGCAGCTTTCCCTGTATAAGTCTGCATAAAGAAATGGCTGTCATACACTGATTAGGACCAATTACTGGACTCCTAAGCATAGAAAGAACAGGAATTTCAGTTTTACAAAAATATCAAATCTTGTCCAAAATAACCTACATATCAATCTGCTTGGTTTAACCTGCTTTATAACATTATGCTGGTAGATGAGATGCATTTTCAATGTGACAGGTGGCTTTTAGAGCTGATGATGGGTTTCCTTTAAATGCTGTGCCAGTGTCGCAGTCATGTACAGGCAATCCCCGACTTACACTATTCTGACTTACATCAGTCCACTAATTACAAACGAAGACATATCGGGAATGCTGGCACTTGTAGTTCCATGTTTTATAGTTTGTAAGGGGCTAAAAAAGACAAGTCGCCCTCATTTTCAGCCTGTTGTGCAAAAGGTGTTATCCGAGGAACAAAACCCCCAATGGGGTAGAAGCAATTGTCCTCTTTTTTGGGGAAAAAAATTCCTTTCCCCTGACTCCAATTGGGGAATCAGAAAAATTCCTGGACATTGCCCCCTCCCCCTGAACCCTAGTCACTAAAAACTTGTTATTTATTACGCTCCAGAAATGCATCCAAAACCCCCTTTTTGAACTCTTATTGAATTCCCCATAAACCAGTCCCTCTGGCAGAGAATTCCATAGTCTCACTGCTCTTACAGTAAAGAATCCCTTTCTATGTTTATGTATGTTTATGTTACACAGCAGATAAAAGCTGTAGAACGACAAGTTCCAGCATGCCACAGCAGTACATGAGGTAAAAATAAGGTGAAATCTTCTTAACAGACAGCAAAACAAATATAAAAACCCTTCCCTGTACTATCCAAAAATAAAAAGAAAACTTTTGTGCTGAAGTTACATTTAAGAAATAACCTGTTTGACTTACATACATATTCAATTTTAAGAACAAACCTACAGTCTCAACCCCGTTCGCCCCGGGGCTGCCTTATTTGTATGTCCCTGAAGAAGGGTCTCTGTACTCAAAAACTTCAAATAAACTTTTTGGTTTGTAGTAAAGGTATACCCCCTTTAATACTTTTGTCTTTTTTTTTTTTTTTTTTTTTAACATAACATACTTTTTTTTTTTAGGCTAACATGGTAACAGCCTAATTTTTGGTGTACCTATAGCAAGTCATCTACACACCTTGCTATTAGGGCGGTACCCTTTACGATCCACGTCAATTAACCCTATGACAGTGTTAAGAAATCCAGTGAAAAACACGGAAAGGGGGTTTTGTACAGTCGGCCAAAATTTTTGAGAATGATACAAATGTTAATTTTTACAAGTCTTGCTCAGGTTTTATAATGGAAATTTGATATACCCCAGAATGTTATAAGAGGATCAGTTTAAACCCGAAATTTAATTGCAAGTCAATGTTCCAAAAAAAGGAACTTTTTCCCCCAAAACACATTTCAATTCATTGCAGACCTCCCTTTAAAAAGGAGGGGGTAACATCGTTTCTGATTGCTCCAAAAACACAGGTGGGGGGTTTTGTGGGACAGGGCAGGAGTAATTGTATGTTAAGTAGAATCACACCCTGGCCTTTAAAAGGAGGCTGGTGTTTGGGCATCATTTTTTCTTTTGTTAACCATGGTCACATTGCATGCACAAAACGGCCTAAAGGAAGAGTATCGAGCAGAAAGATTGACCTCAGTAAAACAATCTATGCATCATCGGAATTAAAGGAGAGAGGTTCCATTGTCCCAAAAAGGCTCCGGGGCCCCCAAAAAAGCCCAGCAAGTGCCGGGACCGCCTTTTAAAATGTTTTAGCTTCGGAATGGGCTACCGCGGCAGAGCTTTTCAGGAATGGCAGCAGGCAGGTGTGAGTGCATCTGCACGCACTGTGGGCAGAGACTCAGGGCAAGGGGCCTGGTGTCAAAGAGGGGGCAAAGAAGCCACTTTTCTCCAGAAAAAACATCAAACAGACTATTCTCCCAAAAGGGACAGGGGTGGACTGCTGGGATGGGGTAAAGTCATTTTCTAGAGAATCCCCCTTTTTGAATGTTTGGAACATCGGAAAACAGCTTGTTCGGGAAGACAAGGTGAGCGATCCACCAGTCTTGCTCATCCAAAATTTTAAAAAATCCAAAAAAATTTATGTGTGGGGTTGCTTTCAGCCAAGTGAATCGGTTCTAACATCTTGCCAAAAACAACCATGAATAAAGAATTTGGACCAGAATGTCCTCCAAGGCAATTCTCCCCCAACCTCCCAAGGCTTTTTTGTCAAAAATGCCTTTTCCACATGATGAAGCACTTTCCATAAAGCAAAGGGATAACAAATGGGTCGGGAAAAAAACATAGAGTTTTGGGTCCATGGCCTGGAAAACTCCCAGATTTTAATCCCCATTGAGAACTTGTGGTCAATCATCAAGACCGGGTTGACAAACAAAACCAACAAATTGGACAAAAGCAAGCATTGACTGTGCAAGTGGGTGCTATCAGTCGGATTTGGGCCAGAAGTTATTGAGAGCTGCCCGGGAGAAGCAGAGGTCCTGAAGAAGAAGGGTCAAAACGCAAAAATTGACTTGCTGCATTAACTCATTTAACTGTCAATAAAAGCTTTTGGTAATCATAATATGATTTCACTTGTATTTCTGTAGTGATAAAAAAATCTGACAAAAACACATAAAAACCGAGGGGAACAGATCATGTGAAAATATAATATTTTTGTCATTTTTCAAAACTTTTGGCCATGACTGTAGATGATTAGACGTTTATCTGCAACTTTCCAGCTGTTTCATGAAATCTTCCTGTACATCTTTGTAGACTGATTTTCTACAGATCTCTAACATGATGATAATGAAGACTGTCTAAACCTTTCCTGAAACATCAGCAACTATCAGTTGGATTTATTTCTATGGAAAGCTTGTGATCACGAATCTTAAAATACTATGTTGCATTTGTGCAGCCATCTGTGTAACTTGATTGACTCTGTTTTGCATTTTGACTTGATAAGCAATTTTAAGTGCACTTAGGTTCATACTGCTGTGTGTCACTTTCCTTTTTTTGAACACAGTCTTGAGTTTTGGATTAAAAAAAAAAAAACAGCTAAAAATAAATTCATTAAATCCGTACTAAATACTAAAACAAGTGAAATGCTATAGGGATATTTTTTTTTTATACATCGGCAGTTGAGGTTGCAACCAGATTTCCCTCACCACACTAACACTGACTGGGAAGTTACTAGGGCTGCATCCATATCACATAAAGGGACACTTGCATCAGAAAGAAGTATTTAAAAAACAAACAAAAAAACACTATTCCTGGAAAACAAAGTTTTTCTGAAATTTTGGCAACTTTTAAAAAAATTTTTTTACATTTTTGCAGTCTTGTGCAATTAAAATCTAACTCTAAAATCTTAATAAAAAATCTTTCTAGCTTTGATAGTAAAAAGATGAAACTGAATGACAGGGCATTCTAACCACACTTTACTACAGCTGCTGCCTGCATGTATGTAGTCTCATATTAGTAGATAATGACATCATGATCGTTCTGTTCGCTGGTCAGGGATAGATAGAGCTTAGGCTAGGGGGCAATGACAGCCAATACATGGAATGACAATTGGGTCATTTTTTTTCTGCACGGGGGGGGTGTCCAGTTTTATTCCATTTTATCAGGTCCTGCTGATAGCACTTAAACTTCTCAGGTCATAGTTGGCTTGAAATAAGAACCATCCTCTCACTGTTGTGCTGTCAAAGCTCACATATGGGAAGCCAGATAGTCAAATAGAAAGTTATGTATTCAAGTGAGCTTTTTAAAAAAAACTATATAAAGAGAACTGGCCACCAAGTTTAAAAAAGACACTGTGACCGAAACTTAGTATTTTGAACATAAAAGCTTGGTAGTAAGATTTGGCTAAGTGTATAATAGAGCAAACACAGGCCTATAGATGGCCCATTATTGTATCTGTTGGAATAAGTTTCTTGGCATCTCTATGGATACCATGTACACGGGCCATATGTATGATTGTATTGGGACCTTACAAACATTTTCGGGTGAGAGCTGTGGCAGAAATCCAATGCTGCATGTTGTAAAGATTCACCCCATTGTCATTCAGTGGGGCTAATATATGTAATTTCCTTGGGGATTAAGTTGTATACTACTTAATTCTGTGGTGGAGCCAAATATCTGCATAGAAATCTTCTGTAACTTGAATAGATTTGTGGAAACCCCATTTACATGCATGGGATTGTTTTTTAGATTGGATTTGGATTTCTTTGCGGGAGAATCCAAGTGTGAGCAGACCATTAGATAGTCGCCACATCTCAAAAACATTCGCCCATTATTCTGGGTATTTCCTAAATATAGTGACTCCCTCTCTGACCACTAACCCACTATAAATACAATGTTATTCAATGTGACTGATACATCAAACGACATAATGTCCAAGTAACAGTGAACAGTGCCATACACTGTCAAAATAAGACTTTTAAAAGATTCTTACATATAGTAATAGTGCTATACAGTACCACCATGATCGTACCCTGCAGAATTAATACACTGTACTGTGCCCAATAAACTGTGACACAGAAATACCAATATAAAGTGATCAAATATTAACATACAGTCTTCAGGTAACAGAGCACACACACACACACATCACACACACACATATATAATATATATATATATATATATATATATATATATATATATATATATATATATATATATATATAATATAATTATATATTATATATATATATATATAGAAGCGGAAATCAAAAAACAGAGGACTGAATACCACAAATAAAATAGACAAATCTTTATTAAGAATTTTAAATAGGAGATACAATTTAGACGGCAACAACAGGATACAGGTGGGAAAGTAGGGGAGCAATATTGATTGTGGGTGCTCAATGCTAAATTTAATGTAAAAAGGTATAAAACCATATCACTAGCCATATAAGTAACTAATCAAACAGGCAAGAGAAAACCTAGTTATAAAGCCACTAATCTTGGCTATGTTCCCCCAAGCAATAAACTGGGAGTTTTCAGCCCTAATTCGCCCCGTACTGCGCTAAATACAAGCGAAAAAGCCCCAGTCATTACGGTAACCCACAGTTCTCAAGAATAAGGTATGTCTACATGCCAGAAAATGCCTTTTTTTCCGTTTTTCTTTTTCAAAAAACCCGGGAAAAAAACGACTGTAATCCCCCATAGACTTCTAATGTAAAACCCTCCTGCGTCTACACTGGGTTCTTTTTTCTGCTCGTTTTTTTTATGGTCGTATTTTGCAATGCTATAAAAAACGCCAGGCAGAGCAGAAAATTTATACAGGGTCTAGGAAAGCCCCCGGGCTCTTTTGGGGACGTTTTCTGCCGCGATTTTTTTGTAAAAAACCCCCCCAGAGACCAAGTTACAAACCCATGTGGGTGTAAACAAAGGTTATATCTTATCAAATTTTCTTTCAAGTGTTGATGTGTCTTTTCTGTACCTTTTGTATAAATGATTTATGCTTTGGGCGCTACGATTTTTTCGCAAATTATATTTTTTTGCTAAAAAAAAAGGAAAACGTTTTTTTTTTTTTTAAAATTTTGATGCTAAAATCCTTTTCTAAAATATTTTGGGAATAAAGTTATTAGTATGATGCTGAAAAAATTTTTCGGATTTTTGGGGCCGAATTGTTTTTTTCGGTTTTGGTGTTAAAATCCTTTTCTTACAGATTTTGGGAATAAAATTATCTCGTTCTGACGGCAAAAAAAAAACGTTTTTTTTTACGGATTTTGGCGCAAAAAAACCTTTTTTTATGTTTTTTTCACTAAAATATCTTTTTTTTCGATTTTAGCCAAAAAACGTTTCTTGCCCCTTTACGCCAAAAATACGTTTTTTAAACGGATTTTGGCGCAAGAATCCGTTTTTTTACCTTTTTTGGCACTAAAATAATTTTTTTTTTTTACAGATTTTGGCGCTAATAAAGTGTTTTGCTTCTGCGCCCCCCAAAAAGTTTTTTTTAAAATTTCAGGCCGAACCCCTTTTTTTTTTTTGGCCCTTTTTTGGGGTAAATCCGTATCTTTACGTTTTGGCGCTAATAAAGGGATCTAGGTTTTGACGCAAATAAATCATTTTTTACGGATTTCGGCGCCAGAATCCGTTTTTTGACGGATTTGGGGGCTAAGATCAATATCTTTGAAAATTTTGGCGCTAATAAACTGATCTCGCTTCTGACACTAAAAATATATTTTATTTTTACGGAATTTGGTGCAATAATGCGGTTTTTTTTGGGATTTTGGCGCTAAAATCCTTTTCTTTACAGATTTTGACGCTATTACAGTTATCTTGCTGTATGCAAAGATAATGTGGGTTTTTGTGGATTTTGGGCAAGGAATCTGTGAAAAAATTTAATGAAGTGGTAGCACACAGCAGCAGAACCAAAGGACAATTGCTCACAATGGTACGTGACTAAGGAAGGGGATATTAACTGTTAACTCCCCCGTAGGGTGTAGTTTACATCCCCAATGGCTTAATTTATGTACATTAAAAAGAGAGCAAAGACGTTTCAAAAAAACCTAAAAAAAAGAAAACGCCCCCAAAAAACGCGGCAAAAAACGGGAATTTTTTCAGCTGCTTTTGACAGGCAATGGACAGAAAACTCAGTTTCATAAACGTTTTTAGTAATTCGTTTTCAGGTCATTTTTTTGTCCACTGCAGTGTAGACCTAGCCTATGGATTACGTCTCCTCTCCCCCCTCGGACAATACGCCGCGGGGGAAGATAAGTGACGTCAATTATTCACGGCGTATACGCACTGTGAACAATAAATTTTCTTGGAGCGGCGCAGTGGTTCCCCGCCCGCTCTGGAGCACGGGCGTAATTGCGGGCGAAATACGTCCCACAATTACGCCTTGAATAAGCCGTGTGAACCTAGCCTTAATCTTGCCCATCGTAGAAGGCCCCACTAGAGGCACACCTGACATAAACACATTGGTTACTTCAGAATTAATTTTGGAGGTATTGTGTACCGTCATTATATACCAAACCCAAAAATGTTCCCTCTGGAGTATTTGGGTGTTGGTTATGTGTAACAGGGTTTTTCAATACGTTTTTTTAATCCAAAAAACGTTTGAAAATGCTACGTAAAACTATCCAACACGTACCCAGAGTGGTATTGTTTCATGGTTTTTCCCTTCCCCTGGCCTACATGATGCAGTTTGCAAATTTTTTTGGCCAGAGATGCCATCGATGGCTGGTGATGGTTTTCTTTTTTCTTTAGGGAAAACTTTTTTGGCTGCTCAAACAGTGACCCTTTGTTGGGGAAACGCCTAATAAAAACATCGTATTAGAGAAGTGAGAACAGGGTTTTAATTTTTATATAAAAAAAGAAAAAAAATTGTTCCACCCAAGGCAAAACGGTAACAATTAGTTTTAAAAAAGAATTGCAGAACTATGCATTGCTAATTGTTGAGGTCAAAGTTTGTTGAGATAGCCCAAAATGTGGTCCATAAAAAATGATGGGGGTTCGCATTCAAACTGAAATCAAAAAATTCAAAAACCCTTTTTTCCCCCTTTTCAGTGTTAAATTATTTATGGGGTTTCAATTTAGAACACAAAAAACATAAAAGAAAATTGTAAATATGCAAAACGCAGTAAGTGGGGAAAAAAACAGTTTTCAACTAAGATGTACTGAATAACATTTGTGGAGTCTATGACATTGTTCTGAAAATTAGTATTGCTTTCATCAGATGCCCCTTTATAGATGACCTAAAATCTTATTTCCAGGCTAGAGAACGGCCTCTCTACACTAACTTGGGTTAGTAGCAAAGCGGTGACCACATGGGCAACATCTCTAACAAACTCAGGATATAAAAGAATTTCCTCATGCACAGTCAGGTCTGATAAGTGGTTGAACTCTTCTACTCTTTTGAAAGCAAGTGAAAAATGTTGCTAAAATCTGGTCAGTCTGTTTGCTATGGAATCTTTTCCTCTGCAGCAACGCTTTAGCTGCTCCATGTCATCCAAATACTTTTCAAAATGAAACTGCTCATGTGATGAGGCTGAAGATATGGGAGCTGTAGCACTGTCAAGACACAATTCCTCTTGCTCTTGGCACTTTATTGAACTGTACCAATATATTATATATTTTGGGAGTCTGAGTCGGTTCATGTAATAACGAATCCTACTCCTGCACAATGGGCACCAGCTGCGACTCCACGACTCCGACTCCACAGCCCTGGTTGCTTTGTCATCATGCTGTCATAAGTTACTATTTGGTGTGGTTATATGTACACTGCATGATAGCAGCTGACACATGGGCCGCCATCCAATGAAAGGCTGGCCCTGTTTTAATAAATGGGGACATGTGAGGGCTGACATCTTTCTGGACAATCAGTCTCGATGACGAAAACTGAAATGAGTAATAGGGAATGATAGATTCCATTAAATCTTCACAGTAAATGAAGAGGTAGTATGATCGGTAAACGCTGAAAGAAATTGTTTAGAGAATGTTTAAATAATCAGAAAGCAATAATTTTACACAGTAATAAACAGCAGAACACAGGGATTGTTAATACTATAATTTAAGCTATGCGTTACATAGATTAGTGTCACTTCTGCACTGCTGAACAATTGTGTTTACATGGTAACTTGTGACAGCCTGCTTCACCAGTGGACATCTCTCGTCATAACGTCAGTAACAGATGAAGACAATAAATGGAGTAATTGGGATGAGATAAGCATATGTACGGGATACGTAGATGGAGTGAGACAGGTCTCCATAGTACTGTCTGTAGCATACACTTGTATGCTGCTAAATGGTTTTGACACCAACTTGTTTAATTTCTAAAGTTTGTCGAAAGCTTGCCTCAGCCAACAGAGACATCACGTCTTATTTTCCACCAGTGTAGAAGCCTTCTAGTTTACACTTTGTCAACTTGCCATTTCTTCCCTTTTCACTTTAACAAATGATCACATGCACACCAGCTAAATGTCTAATAAATCCTTAGGCAAATCTATGACGGTTTGTGTGGAACTGACTTTAAAAATGTTTGATGGAACATTGCCCTAGTCTGTGAATAGTTGTCAGATTGGATTTATTACTCGTGCTGCCTGCGCAGAGATGTGCACTTAGGTCCTTAGGGATCAGTCTTTCTATAAAGAATATGGTTTTGACTGTTGCGGTGTCATAGTCAATCAATTATTTACAGTGACACTCTCCAGCAACTTTGTTAGCACCCCCACACTAAACTTTTTCTGTTGACTTGTTTTGCACATAGCCGATAAGAATTTCTTAGATTGATTGAGTGATTTATAACGGTGCAGTATCCTGACCTTGATCCTGTGATCCTTGTAAGAGAATGTATCTACAAGAAACACAATTTAGTTTGTAATCCAATATAATTTAATGTGTGGTGTAGAAAGGGTCAGAAGCAAACGCTCTTCATTTCTAAATCATCCACTTATACTTGATACAGAACAATAAGAAATTAAGTCTAGATGCCAAAGTTTCTGTCCATATATTTCGTTTTCTAGGGACAAAATCATTATATTCACATCCTTCATCTTCATCTGTAGTACATTAAAGTGAAAAATATTCTCAAAAAATGGAAGTTGTTATAACATGAAGATCATGGAGACTTTGAGCAAGTGCATTATGGCTGTGGCATAGAGTAGCACATGCCCATTCAAAGCTCTTGGAAAACTAGGGAATTTCTATATGGTGGAGAATAGGGCAACTTAAATTAATCTGTAACAAAAGATGCCAGGTAGCCCCGGTGCCACAGAACTTTCGTTACTTGTACTGGTCTCTGTCGAATATAATGAAGATTGACATAGGAAAATATAATCATAAAGTAATGCTGCAACTTGAATAAAAAAAGGAACAGTAAATGCTGTAGCAAAAGGCCCCCTCCACTACTAGGGCACGGCCACACGGCAGTGGTAAAATGCCGGTCGGATTCTGTTCAAAGAATCTGGCCAGCCTTTTATCGTCTTTTGGATGGTTTTGGGGGAAGGTTCTATGCGCGCTTTGCAGATTCAGCTGTCCCCCTTAACCATTGAACAGTACATCTTCCACCCGAAAACTGGGCAGAAGAAAGAGCATGTTCCAAGTTTTTTTAACGTTTTTTCGAGACTGTAGCTTGAATTTTCTATTGAAGTTTATGAGGATGGTAGACAGACAGTTTTTTTAAATCCGAAAACCAAGCCGTGTGGACTTACCCATAGTCATATAAAAAGTTAACACAATTGGTATTACTGCATCCAATTTATCAAAATATTGCCATATTTATCTTGCATGGCCAAAAAAACCCAAAATGTTATCATTAACTACAGCTTGATCTGACCAGCTACATTGTCGGAAGAATATAAAAAGTTAAAATATGGAGATGCAAAGCCAATTTTTAAGAAAACATATATATTTTTTAATAAAAGTATCGAATAAAGTAACACGTGAGAATAAAACTTATTTTTTTCATTTCCCACGTATATTTTAAATTTTATTTTATAGTAAATTAAAATTCAATTTGTACCACAAAAGCAAGCTGCCATGTGGCTTTAATGATGAAGAAATAATAAGAAAAAATTGTGAGAGGGAAACAATGAAAAAGCAAGAAATGGTTGGCTCTAAAAGGGGTTAAAAATTGTAAGCTGTTTTATGAAGATAACCCTGTTGAGTTATTTGTGAATCTGAATTGAACCATTCAATAACCTTTGGAAAAAATGTCAAAGAATCACACTTAGAAGTTGATCACCCACCTTTTTACTTTGTAGCAAATATAAATCATATTTATTTAATATCTAAACATTCTGGCTTTTTGAAACCTACCTAAAACTCATAAACGCAAATAATTTTAATTACATATGTTCTTCAAAATCAAGAACAATAAGCAATTATTCTATTACTCTGTTGGTGAAACCATACAGTATAGCATATTGTATCAGTATGTTGACGAAAACTTATGGAATGACCTTGGAATTAGTTGTAAGGGAGTGCTCACAGACCTCATGGAGCTAGAATTAGATAAATTAAAGAAAACAAGGCCCAAGAGCGTTAATATTTGAAACAATGTAAAGGATTCTAATGGATGTTCACACAATGAGTAAAATTTACTCCTCGAAATCTGCTGTTGAAACCCATGTCGGACAACATGTCTCACATTCTTATTGCATGTGTATTTAGGGTCATTTTTCGGATTTGGTTTACTTGTGGTTTAGAGTCAGAAACAGGTCCCATTCATTCCTTTGTGGTTTTGGACATGGACCCAATATTTTAGGCGTGTTTTACATGAGGTATTTAGCTATCCATTGACTCAGTAGTTCATTTCCACTCCTTTTCTGTGTGGAATATGAGCAAAGAATAAACCTGTACAAAGTGTTTTAAAAATGACTGCCGGACATATATGTTGTATGAGCTACAACACCTATTTTCAAGTGGGGTCAATGAGAATCGTTTTATTTCAGTTTTTCAAGTTGGAATCCACGTGGATAGAGCCTGAAACTCCTTTGAGATGGAAATCTAACACTAGGTATGACAAAAGGTGTTGGTGTTTCCAGTTGTATTTAAAGTTTGGGGAAAAATATAAGCATAAAAGGAAAACAAACAGGTAGACCAGGAAAGATGTCAAAGTGCCAGGATGGAAAAGTCAAAGCCAGATGACTTGAAATTGGTATATGAACAACAAACCAAGTGAAAAATGAATGGGTGTAAGCAAGAGTTAATGTGTGTGGGAACGGTCATATATTCAGTGGAATGAAATACGACATACATATAGAAGAGCCAAATGAAAATCAGCATAAGCCCCTAAACAGAAGAGACTAGGTTACATGGGACTGAAAAGATGCAATCATGAACGATGAATGAATGAATGAAAGTGATATCCACTGATCAACCACCGATCTGTGCTGGTCAAGGATGTGATGATGGAACTTATGTCTGATCTAATTAACTAGATGCCAACCACCCATTAACTATAAACGTCCAGGCGGTCGACATCTAACTCTTCATGGATATTTTAAAACTTCCATGCAGATACCACAGCTGTATATTAATTGTGTTGCTGCATGGGTGGAATGCCGTTTATGAACCAAAGCTGTCTCTTCGCTGAAAATGCATGGACAGTTTATTACAGTTCTTGTCTTCTCAGTCACTGTTTATAGTGTGCTCAACGAGTACTGTATGCACAGACAAGCTGGGACCGCTGGGGCTCTGTAGCTGCAAGAGCTGCAGGTCTTATCGGACACAGCTGAGTTCTGCAGTAAGTTCAGGGGACGTCCCCCAAAAGTCTTTCTGGCTTTATGGGGGGCAAAATAAGTAAAATAAAATATCAAAAAATAACACAGCCCAAACCGCAATGTCTAGCCCTGACCCTAAAAATGTATATCCCCTATATATAAACGTCTATGACACAAAAGCGACAAAATTACAAAACCCATTTTATTCCCATTTTTGCTATTAAAAAAATAAATAAATAAAAAGTGAAAAACAGTCTTTTTTTTAAACATAAATTACATAACAATAAAGCTTAACATATCTTGGGAAAAAAGGCTGAAAAATGTGTAAAATGACCATGTAAGAAAGCGTTGTAGCATTCAAACTGGCATTTACTATGGAACAGGAAAATGTACCAGGTCAGAAAGGGGGGTAAATTGGTTAGTCAGAAACTGGTTAATTATATAACGATAGCACCTGAGGAACACAATCACATTTTCCCTCTCATTTACGGTATGGGGTTGTATATCAGCTTAGAGACCAGCGCAGATGCAATCATTAGCTCAACAGTCAGTGCGCGGGTATACATAAAATGTTCTTTCAATAGAAAATAGGTGTTGTGATGAAGTTGTTTTTCAGGGCCACTGAATAAAGACTCTTAGGCTATGTTCACACGGCTTAACTGCGGGACGTAATTCCGCCCCGCAATTCCGCCGTGGGGGCGGGGGCCGGCGCGGGGGAGCGAGCGGGGGGCCGGCACTTCGCCGACCCATAGACTTACATTACCAGCGGCGCGTATACGCCGCTGGTAATTCACATGTCAATTATCTCCCGCCGGCGTATTCGCCGAGCAGGGAGAGGAGACGTAATCCATAGTTCTCTGAGAACTGTGGATACCGTAATGACTGGGCCGTTTTCAGCCCGTAATTTTGCGCACTCCGGCACGTAAATACCTACCAAAATACGGCCCATTTTAAGCCGTGTGAACATGGCCTTAAGGTATTTTCTCAGAAAGGTCATATCAACTTAAGTCAAATAAAAGCTTGAAAATATATTTTGTAACCAGCTCCATGTAGAATATTGTTTATCATTAGTGAAGTCCATTCCTCAAAGAACTGGCATCATAAAAGCCCGAGGAGCAGAAACAAAGTACTAATTGGGATCTATGTTGGCAAAGATTTCATAATTTTTTATTCTTGAATATTGAATATTTCATTAATGTCTTCAGTTTTTGGATCTGAAAAAAACATATGGCAGTAAATACAATCAATGTTTTATTTTTTAGGCATATTTCATGATGCCAGAGTGTTCTGCTATTAAACATTGTTTTGTGTCATATCTGTGATTTGTGGAGTCGGTTTGGAGTTAAAAGGCTGAGTGACTATCCTGCAAATGTGGTGATTACATATTTTTTGCCAGGGGTCATGGTAATCGAAATGAAGCAGAATAACATTTTGCTTTTTAACCATAAACATTTTCATATGCTGCAAATCTGATTTACACCATGCCTCATATACATGTATATTGTGACTTCTTGTTAGGGAAGAAACTGTTGCTGTAATAAAAATGCTTTAACATTGCTTTTGGAATCATTTTAAGGGACTACATTATTAAGACAATTGAAGCGGTTGTCCAGTTGTGAAAAAAGACATTTTAATGGACCATGGAGGGGCTTAAATGGAAGAAATAAAAAGTTTCACCTTTCCAACTATCTCCATTTCAATGCAGAGCTTCGGTCCTGCTGCTCCCAGCTGATGATGTTACATTCACTGCTCTGGTGCACCAGCAGGCTTTTACAGGCTTCTGTGGTCTCTTTCTGTTCAAAAAGCACGAGTGCTGAGGCCTTTGATTGGCTGCAGGATCACATGCCTATATTTGTGACATCATTGGCAGTCACTCCAGTACCGAAGCTCAGCGCTGAAACGGAGTCGGTTTTAAGGGCTCGTTCACACGGCTTAAAATGGGACGGATTTCAGCCGTATTGCGCGCCAATACGGCTGAAATCCGTCCGTCATTACAGTTATCCACAGTTCTCCTAGAGAACTATGGATCCCGTCTCCTCTCCCTGCTCGGCCAATACGCCGGGCGGGGAGAAAGTGACATGTTAATTGTTTACGACGTGTACGCTCCGTGAATAATGAATGTCTATGGAGCCGGCGAGCTGCCGGCCCTCCGCCCCCGTTGCACGGCAGCCGGCGTAAATGCGGGGCGAAATCCATCCCCGCAATTACGCCGGCAATAAGCCATGTGAACGGGCCCTAAAGGTGAGTCTTTTGACCTTTTTTTTTTTTTTTTGGGAGTTCTCCAACACACACGAACAAAGAAAGGGAACGAAAGGATGGGGGAGGGGAGAGTGAAAAAGAAAAGGCGCTTCCTCGTGTAGTATTAGTTATACAAATAGGGGAAAGACAATAATATCCAGTATCTCACTTTTTTAAAATTTCACCCAGGGCTGTGGAGTCGGCAAGCCAAAGCCCCAACTCCGACTCCTCAATTTCCCAAACCTCCGACTCCTGACTCCCTCATACATGGTGCATGTTTAAGTGATAACTTTACTGTAGTAAAATGGTAACAAGCAAAAGGGTAACAATGTTTTGATCATTTGAACACTTGTGGGTAGAGTTGAAGAAAAAGCTGTATTTGTATCCAAGTCCAGTCTGCACCAACATTGGGAATGTGTAGAAGAGACCTGGGATCAGATTTTTGTCAAGACCTGCTTGAATCTGATCCAGAGCCCAGAAGGATTTAGGCAGTATTGAAAACCAAAGGTGAATTTCCCAAATACTAACAAAATAATAAAAAAAAAATATTTTTAGGTGCAAAACAGTAACATTGCAGTTATGGAAAAGAATCTGCAGAACTAAGCAGATGCTAAATGCTTGCAAGTCAAATTTATGTATAAGATCGGTAAGATGACTGTAGATAAAATCACAGTAGCCACATGTACAAAGCTGTAGTGGATGGTGAGATATGGAGCCTGAAACTCTCACAAGTTCAAAACAATGTTACCATTTTGCTTGTCAGTGTAAAATATATTTATTGGATATGACTTTAGAACACAAAAAAATTGTAAATATGCAAAACACTGCAGGAACATTTGTGGAGTCTCTGAATTTGTTCTGAGAAATAGTATTGACTCCATCAGATCCTGCATACATGACCTCACATCTGATCTCATTATTTCCAGGCTAGAGAACGGCCTCTCTACACTAACTTGGGTTGGGGGCAAAGCGGTTACCACAGGGGCAACATCTCTAACAATGTCAGGGTATAAAGGAATTGCCTCAGCCACAGTCAGTTTTGATGAATGGTTGAACTCTTCTACTTCTTTGAAAGCAGGTGAAAAATTTTGTTGAAACCTGTTTGCCCTGGGAACGGAATCTTCTCCCCTGGGGCAGCACTTTGCCTGCTCCATGTCATCAATTACACTCCTCATGTGATGAGACTGAAGATATGGGAGCAGCAGCACTGGCCGGACCCAATTTCTCTTGCTCTTTGTACTGTATCGAACGAACTGGACCTACTTATTATATAGTTTGGGAGTCGGAGTCGGTCCATTTTATGATGACTCCGACTCCACAGCCCTGATTTCACCCCCTTCCTGGCTCACTATTTTTTCTTTTCTTTTTTTTTAGAAATGGAAAATCCCTTTAACCTAATTAGTTTCAATGTGATTTATTTTCTTTACTACTGCACATTTGTATCCTATGTAGAAAACTTAAATAATAGTCTAATAGTTGAAAAAGACAAGCATTAATTAAAAATCAGTTTGAGCTTTTTGCCATAAGGAGACAACATTAAGCTGTTTTGGGTCTTTCAACATGAGTTTCTCAAAAGACGGGAAGTCCTCTCAAAATTGAAGTTATTTTAATAATATGTTGTATTGTTTTGAATTTATACCTTATTATTGTATAATACGTGACACACTTCAATTTTATTTTTGCCTATATGTTCCAATGATTTCACATAACATTTTTGCTTTTGGTTATCTGTTTATCTCAGAAAATGAAAAAAATTATGTATTTGACAGCAAGTGTTCAAGGAGAAATGGACACCTTTTTATCCTTTTTGATGCCATACATTCAAAGCAAAGGGGCAAAATTCAAAACTGGAAAATAGGGAATTGGCTGAAAACAGTCATGTCTATTCAATAGGAAGCAATTGAAGAAAAAAGCCAGCACCTCCTCTTGATGAAAAAATGTATAAAACATGAATTTTATTTGAACTCTTTTTTAAAAAGCCATACAATTTGGCAAGGTTATACCAACAGGCTACCAACAAGCAAATCATGTTAGGAGAAGAGAGCTCAGCCTACGCGTTTCGAACAAAGTTCTTAATCATGGAGCCAGGTGCTTGCTTTTTTCATCAATTGCTTCCAGTGGTCTTCCGTGTTGCCTTGCAATGGGCAGGTAGCTTATCAACAACTTTACGATTTGGAATATGTCTATCCAATAGTTTGTGTGTGTATATATCTACCCGTTCTAAACTCTAAGCAGGAGATACAGCACAATACTGTATTTCAAAAAGCTATTGTATACCTTCGACAAGGAAAAATGTGCATGTCAGTAGCAATATCCATTCCTTAATTAACCCTGGTATGCAATATACTTCTAAACTTAAGACTTGGCTCATCTACCAGTAATTCTTGCTAGATAAAGAGAAACTGGTGTCGGAGCAGAAGTAGCTTTCATCAGCAGAAATGATGACCTACCTTATGATTCAAATTGTTAATCAACATTGAGCTAGTTGTCTTTATTGGAAGTGGTATTGTTGAGCCTATTTGCCCTTTGGTTATAACCATCTTGTGGGTTAAAAAAAAAAAAAAAAACATTAAAAAGAATCTGTTAATAAACTGCAATATAAAAGTACTTTTTTACATTGATGTAATTGTTACACATGTAATGTTGTACATGTAATGTTCCTGCTTTATTGAGTACTTTAACTCTTTTGGGTCAAAATATCCTGAAGCATTAAACTATGGTTAGTACCTGACCTATTCATTAAGACATTTTTGATGTTTTAACTTGATGGGTGTTGTGAAGTTACCTATTAAAAATACGGATTCCTTGACATATGCTAAATAAAAAATCTGGTACTATATTTCTGACGTGTGAATGTTCAAACGACTTTTTGAGATTGAATTTTCATTACCTGTGCATAGTATATTGCCTGCATTGTAAATAGGATTTGGGAAGCTGACATTTCCTGTTATAGGCATTTTTATATAAAAAAAATACACTAATAAATGCCATTTCATACTTTTCTTTTTCCCCAGAGAGTATATTCTGTACATATTTTATGCACATTTACTTCATAGAGATTACTAGTGAATTGCCTTTAGGGTAAAAGAAGATTAACAGTAGAGAAAAAGTAAAACATGTCATTTTACCAACATCTTTGTGAATGCAACTAGTGAAGATGACCATTTTCCTGCTCAGGACCCCTATCTATTAGTATGAATGTAATGATCACCTGTTGGACTGGAGGACTTCCTTGATTGTCTCCACTCGGCATTTTGCTGTACATTGAAAAAGTGAAAAGAACGTAAGGGCATGTCCCCACGGCACGGGTTTTCGGCCGGCTTGCGGTTTTTCAGACCGCCTGAAAAACCGTCCGAAAATGAGCACAATGGTTCTCTGGAAAACCCGTGCAGCAGTCCCCACTGCACGGGTTTTCCGTCCGGCGGCTTTTCCGCCTGCGGTCCGCCCGCAAAATATTGTGCTTGCACAATCTTCTGTCCGGTTTCCGGACGGAATCTGTGCAAGCCGATGTGAAGGGGGATGGCTCATCGTGGAGAAAGCCGCCCCCCACGGCTGTGGGGACGGCCGCAAAACAGGACAAATACCGGCTGGCAAACCGGACGGTGTTTGTCCTGTGCCGTGAGAACGCGCCATAGCACTCCCCAAGGATCAGGATTGGTGGAGGTGAAAGAGGTACTGCCTCCTATACCGATTAAAAAGTGATATCCGAGTATATTTTATCACTGTGTCAGATGGAAATATCCCGTTACTGTTTATTTTGTTATAATTTTGAAAAAGGATTAATGTTACGTGTGTGTATGAGGCCAAACCAAGAGTAAGTAATGTTTCTATGTTGCTGTAGGTTGGGTCCTTAGACTCAATATTGTAGGCTTTCAGATTTCCAGGTCAACAATCGATTTCTGTGAGGTTTTTTAGGTACCTTTTAAGATTAGGAGCATATGCATTGTAACGCATGTAACGGACCTGGGTTGTGGATCCACTGGGCCACCGCAAGCGATGGCGGGAGCCACACCAGGGAGCGGAGTCTAAGTGGAGCCCGGTGTTCACCAGAGCCCGCCGCAAAGCAGGATGGACTTGCTGCGGCGGGATTCCACCAGGTCGCTACCCCTGATGTGACTTGCTTGCGGTGGTAGCCAAGGAATAGCGCGGTACAGAATCGGCAGGCAAACTCGTAGTCAGGGACGGGCAGGAAGGTCGGGGCAGGCAGCAAAGGTTCGTGGTCGGAGAACGTAAGCCGGAGGGACTGGTACACTGTATAGACAACCGGAACGTAGAAAGGGCTTCCTCGCATAGGTATAGGCACTATGGAATCGGCGAGGGCCAGGAAGGGGTGGAGCGAATATATATGGACAGTGGCAGGTGTTTTCAATTATGGGCGCGCTGGCCCTTTAAATTTGCGAGAGCCGGCGCGCGCGTGCCCTAAGGAGCCAGGGCGCGCGCACCAGCCGCGCACACAGTCCGGAGCGCGGTCAGGTGAGGAGGGAGACTTTCTGGGACGGGGGAGCCCACGGGACGCGGCGTTGTCCGCACCCGGTGCGGCCCGTGTAAACGGGCAGCGAGTGCGCTGCAGCCCGGACCCCGGGCTGCAGCGCCACTCATGACAACGCATCACCTACAAATATAGGACATTTCACAATATTAGCATATCAAGGAACAATTTGCATGTTTGCCTATATGTGTTTGTGTATATATGGGAAGAGCTTTTGCATGCGTCCAGTTTAGTCTTTGCCTTCTATCTAAAATTACATTGAACGGCATGATTCCTTACGAAGATTACTTAAAAGATGTAAGGTTAGGCTTTTACCAGTAGATGGTTGTTACGGATCTCCTTCCAAAAGATGTGTATATTTAATAAATGTCAAAATTGCTGTGATTAAAAATAATGATAGTAATCTTAATTTATATAGCATCAACATATTCCACATCGCATTACAGTGCAGTAGATACAGATACAAACCGGAATGAACATTACATAGTTCAAAAGATATTAACAGATCTAAAAAAGAAATGTTGCAGAAATGTATTATCTGTGCGGATAGAGCGGTGATAGAAACAGGAAGCAGTGCTTAATTTGGACAATAATCTCTTCATCTTCCATAAAGATAGGGTTGCACACTTAGAAGTGGATGAACCAGTCACTCAGATAGTCCATATGAGTTCCTGAGTGCAAGGAGTCTCAGGTTGACTGTTGTAAGGGTGCGTTTACATGGCAAAGTACAAAATCTGCTCAGTTTTTACCTCCGCATAACTGTCCATCCCAACTGGTTTTTGGAAGTTTTTTCAAACAAAAAACGGTCGTTTTTTCAGCAGTTTTCGTTTTTGTGGCTGATTTTGTCCTTGTTTTTGAGCAATTTGGACAATTTTTTCAAGCAGAAAAGTCTATTGAGTGCAAATGCAGTTTTTTACTGAAAACTGTCCAAAAATTATGAAAAAAAAACGTTCACTCAATTTCTGCTTGGTTCCTATTGACTTAATTGTTAATTTTCTGTCTGGAAACCGAGCAGAAGTACAAACATGTTCTAAGTCTTTTGGACCGCCGGCGGTGTGAAAAATCCCGCAGAAAATCCGTTCAGTGGGGACTGCTGGATGGATTTTCAATTAAAGTACATTTTTCAATTAAATGTGGAGCGTTACATGTCAGGCGGTTTCTAAAACCCGCAAAATGTCTGAAAAACCAAGAAACCATGCCATGGGAACAAGCCTTAAAGGGGTTGTCTAACTACATTGATTCATCTTACCTCCGTCCTGTTTTCTTGTTTTCACTTTGAATTCAGGGGCGGGTTTACTGGCTTCCACTAGGCTGCAGTAGAAGTCAGGTCTGTAGCTATAGCAACCAGTGCTGGCAGCCTATCAGGAGAGATCAGACAGGTCTGTAGCTATAGTGACCTGAGGAGCTGATGCAGCCCATACAAGAGGGGATATCTCAGAATAGGTTGGACACTGTTAATGGACATATATTGCAAAGTGACTTGTTTTTGCAAGATTTTTCACATAAAACGCAACCTCTGTAGTTAGACAACCCCTTTAAGAGTAAGAGTTTTTTTAGGGATCTTGATAGGCCTAAGATTTTTTAGGACATACTATGACTGTTCTGAATTAATTTGATTTTACGGGGTAGCACATTCCAGAGAACTGGTGCAGCATGTGCAATGTTTTGGAGGCAGGAGTAGTAGGCTCCAATAATAGAGGAATTTAATCTAAGATCAGCAAATGTGGAGAACAGATGGAAGACAGCAATAATGGAAGAGATGTAGCGGGTGCAGCACTGTGGAGAGCTTTGTGGATGAGAATTATTAGTTTAAATTGTATTCTGTACTGAATGGGCAACCAGTGCAGGGATTGACACTGGATAGAGGAACTGATGAAACAGCTGGGAAGAAAGAAAAGCCTAAATTCTGCGAGAGGGGAGAGTTTGGAGAAAATAATACTCATAAACAGTGAGTTACAGTAATCAAAATGAGAATATTTAAGGGTGTTTGCCACTAACACAGTGAGAAAAGGGCTGACTCTAAAAATTTTTTTGAGGTGTAGGTGACGTGCAAGGAAGGGATTGAATATAAGGAGTGATCAGATTCTAATAATCTCCCAAGACAGCAGTCTAGCTGCAGAGGAGTAATATCTGGTTTGGGTTGCCTTACAGATGGCATAATGACAAGAAGTTCATTTTTTGTAAGGTTTAGTTTTAAAGGGGTTTTGCCACGATCTCATTTCATACCTCCTGCATCCAGCTCTTCAGCTCTGTGTGCTCAGAAGGGGGCGTGTGTGATTTGTTTGAGCTGCATATCATGTGACCCAGCAGGATGACATCACCAGGCCCTTCCTCTATGTAGTCAAAGAAAGGTCTGTTCATTTAAATCACTGTGAGTAGCTGAGAGGTAAAGTTGTTGCCTCCAGGCACAAGGGTCCTAGCTTCAAATCCCTGCAGGAACCAAGCCTGTGTTTTTTTTTTCTCTTTATCAATGCACATACCTCATTGAGGATTCTTTTTTATTTATTTGCACGGTTTGTACTCCTTAGAAATTAGTCAGAGTACATGAGTAGAATGACAGCTCCTGGGGTTTGAACTCTCAGTAGCTGCCAGAGTGGAGAGGTGATGTCTGAGCATGTGCGACCAGGACTGAGGAGCTCCCAGCCCTGGTCATATCCCCTGGAGATGAGCTGTAAACAATGGATCACTAAAGGAGCAGCTAAAACGAAAACTGTGCAGAATATTTAATAATAATGAATGGTGAAAATGTTTGTTATTTCATTTGCAAGCTTCCCACGTCAAGGCAAAACCCCTTTAAGTAGGGAGAGGACATGAAGTTAGAGACAGAAAACCAATAAAGGGCAGTATCCTTTATGCAAATTAAATTAGGTGTGACATGGAGATCTTGATGATCTGCAGTGTTAAAGGGG
Organism: Phyllomedusa bahiana; assembly: GCA_025379985.1. Classification (NCBI taxonomy): domain Eukaryota; kingdom Metazoa; phylum Chordata; class Amphibia; order Anura; family Hylidae; genus Phyllomedusa; species Phyllomedusa bahiana. Next base: position 157,416 of record JAODAL010003517.1, read on the forward strand.
ATTTGCCAGGATGCCAGTTACTTACCTCTCATCAGCACAGGAGTAGAATATAAACAAATCATGCTGAGTCATAAAGGCTGCAGAGGAGAGAGAGATGGGGTGAGCAGAGAAGGGAGAGTCTCAAAACTTAACTGAAATAACAGTACAACAGTGGATTCTCAATACAGCAAGACACAGGCTCATAGACTGCACTTTCTTCCCTGTCCCTTAAAAGCTCATTCATTTTCCCTGTCATCAGAAAAGAAGTGTTTCAGCAAGCCTGTCAGTCTGTCAGCTCCTCGGTCGTGTCTAGTGGAAGCTTTCAGGTACCTCCGGGGGATTGAGAAATGCTGTAGCTCTCAGAGACGCTTCACTTTTTGTAATCACATATATATAGAAAAGTGATTAAATACATTTTGGAGGATCCCACGTCAACATTACATGGTGGCAAAACCCCTTTAAACACTGCAAAGAGATCCGAAAGAATCAACCGAGTTGCCATGAGATTTAGCTATCAGTAGATAATTTGAATCTGTAGCTAGAGTAGTTTCTGTGGCGTATAAAGCACGAAAACCAGATTGTAAAGGGTCAAGAGGCATATTAGCAGAGAGATAATGGATGAGGCGAGAGAGTAGACCAAGCATTCCAGAAGTTTAGAAATGAAGGGCAGATTAGAGACGGGTCGGTAGTTGGCAGGGCATGACAGGTTGTTGTTTTTAGTAAAGGGGTTAAAACAGTATGTTTGAAGGAGTAGGCAAAGATCCCAGAAAATTGAGAAAAGGTTAAAAATTGCAATTAGGTGAGAGATGAGAACTGGGAAGGGGACTGGATGAGGTGTGAGGGAATAGGGGCACTAATGCAGCTACTAGGGCGAGCGGATAAGAGAAGCCTGGATACTTCTTTTTCTGTTGATAGTTGAAATGCTAAGAGTAAAATAGAGGATGGATGTTACTTTTGGGATTTTGATCTTTAATAGAAGTATCGCCTATCCATTTCATTTTTATTAATACTTAAACTTGCAGTTTATGCCATGCAAGTCACGGCCAGGTACTAGGTCTGTAACTGCCCTTAGAGTTTTGTTCCATCCGGATCAAAAATACAGTAGTATGTGTAGTTTAGTGCCTATAAAGGTCCTGGAATATATTCATTCCTGCTAGTCTGTTGTGTGGGCATAAATTGTGTCAAGCTTATGGCTGTTAAATATGTAAGGTGTTGAAACAGAGTATATTCTAGTTCTTCTGGTTTTATTCTAAGCTGGCATCCCAGTACATCAACAGGGAGAAACAGATCTCAATATCCTATTCACACAATCGGGTGTCAAAAAAAAAGTTTTATAAGGACTGTAATAAATATTATGTAGCATATATAAGTAAACTCATAAGCGTGTATAGACTTATGGGAAAAAGCCTTAACCTTTGTATGACATGAAAATCTTGGAGGCACTTTATGACATATAAGTAGTCATGCCAAAAATCTTCTTTTTTTTTTCTGTCAATGAGAAATTGTTTATTTTAAAATGAACAGTGTGCGCTGTTGATGTAACATTTCAGAGCTTACAATTTATGAGTAAGCTATCATAGTGTAATAGCATTGAACCAAAAGCGGCTTTTCTTCATAAACCCTTACATTTAATCCCAGAAGCCAGTAAGGAGCATGCCGCCCTGGGAATTAACTTGAGATTGAAGATAAGGAACGGGCCAAAGTTAATGACAAGCACTGAAAACAACTGATAGATAAATAATATCATTGCATCGTAGCATAGCATTTCATAAAGCTTATAAGTAAGCAGAGGAGAAAGTCATTGTGTGAGGGTCAGCTTGAAAGATATGTGTCTTTTTCTACAAGATGTGACCTTGAGTGGGATCAGTGGAAACATAACAGGCAAAATGATGGCTTTGCTTAGTTTTGAAGCAATACGGCATATGCAGGGTTGCAGTTTACTGGAGAATTGTCATTTGCATAGTTTGAGCGTTAGAGTAAAGCCCCAAAATATATCATGATGCCCATGAATCTCAAATGAGGCCAAGGTGGGGGGGAAAAAAAGTTATACTCACCTACCTGCTGCCACTCTAAAGCTCTCTGCGCTTACTCTTTATCACTTCCTGGTTCTTATCCCAATATACAGGAAGGCTCATGCGCTATTGTAAGTGAATGGAGTCGCAGCCTCTCCTATACATTGGGATGAGAACTCCGAGGTGAACAGGAGCCATTCTTGGAGAGCTTCAGAGCAGCAGCGGGGGAGTACAGGTAGGTGAGTATAACTCTTTTGGAGTCCCCTCCGCCATAGCACTATTTAAGATTAATGAGGTATTCTCATTTCATTCTCATTTGATTAACTTTAAACATGAAGACTATTATCATAAACATTGCTATTCTGATTTTGCTTCCCTCTAGAGGTAGTAGCAGATTTTTTTCTCCTGCTTTTGCACACAAGCTTCCCCAATTACCGGCCACCTCTCTGCTCTTACAGGCTGTAGTAGTGACTGGGATGGTGAGGTCACTCCTTGCTGTGTTTATCTAAGATGAGGCAGGTTTATAGGTTTACTCCTGACAAGCTTCAGCCTTAAGAGCTCTACAGTTTACAAACCACCTGCACTCAAGTCACTGGAACAGGGTCAGCTACAGATGTAGCAGAACTAAACAGAACAGATACACCCTGATATCACGGCACAGAATGTTATCTCACCTTTTTCAAAAGCTTTCAATGGCCTTTGTTTACAGATCAGAGCAGATAACATGAAAAGCCGTGATATCACGGTCAAGCTGTACTCTGCTAGGAAAAGAAGAGCTGATATGCCAGTCAATGCTATAGAACTACCCACAGTCTTACCAGGAAGTGTGAGTCTGAAGCTGTTTATGACACTTTTGTAAAACAGCATGGTGAGAAAACTCCTTTCATTTTCCTCTGCTGGGCAACCCATTTGATAAAATTTAATAGATTGGTGTGTTTTTTTTCACAAGAAAACAAAAAAAAATATTGGTTTCTGTTCCAAGTTAAAGCAGATATCTCATCACCGATATTGGTGTCATATTGCTATTGGCATGTTTAAAAAAATCCGTAGGGGGCATAGTGGTTTGATCCCTGACGATTATATCATAGTAACTTGCCACTAATGTTTATAATGAACCAACCCCTTTTAGGGACATCAAAAATACATTTACAGAAGTTGAATTCAGTTCACTGTTGGTTATCAGTGGATTAAGCAGATTCAAATGGCTGGTGCACAGCAAGGAGTAGGAATAAAGTAATAGGAAAAACTTTGAGAACTCTAACACGGAATGAAACATCGAAAAGGTAAAAATCAAAGTCCACTTTATTGATCCACCTTCAAAAATTGGGGATAGATTTCAATGAAGAAGCTGGTTTATGCGTTGTAGCTGGTCGCCTTACTTACAGCACCTTAATCAATGCTGAAATTCTCAAAGTTTTTCCCTTATGTATGTATCTGTGTATATATTTATATGAGGGCCCTTAATCTTTTTTTCTGGGACACAGACTTTTTACTGAGGGAAACCTCAACCGCTGGCTGTTCGGCAGAATATTGAACATGTTGTATATTCTGCCGGACCATTTACTGGGCAACCAGGTTTCCGAAATCCAACACGCCAAAAAAACACGCCGGTGCCGTTCAGCATTGTGAAAGTGCTGTCAGATTTTGGGAGCCATTTTCTAATTGCTATGTAGACCTATGTAGTCCTTATATGTTAAAAATTAAAAAAAATGGCACATAAACAAGATAATGAAGGTGTTAACATTCATTATAGTCAAAAGAACTGTCGTGTGCCAATGGTGCCTACAAGAAATGGATGTGTCACTGCCATATATTTTGTTTTTCTGTTCTTATGAAGGAACAGAAAAATGGAAATAATTATGCAGGCCCTAGTGATATTTAAAGGGGTTTTGCCAAGACGTGAGTTCCTTACCTGTTGTCTGCTCAGAAGAGAAGATAAATATAGGATGCAGCGTCACGGGGGAGAGAGAGGGGGGGCTGAGCACAGAGTCAGTAAGCAGGGATCATGTACAATGTTTACTCAAATAATCACATTACAACCAGTGGATTTTCTATACAAAAGAAAAAGGTCTTTCTCCACAGTCCCTTGCAAGCTGGTTCATGTTCCCTGTCATCAGATAAGTGCAAACACGCAAGTGCGGCCAGATCAGCTCCTGGTCGTGTCTAATGTAAACTGTCAGGAAACTAAGGGGGACTGGGCAATGCTGTAGCTCTCAGAGGCTTCACTTTTTTTAATGACATATATTTCGAAAAGTGATTAAATACCCATTTTGGAGGATTCCCCGTCAACATTACATCGTGGCAAAACCCCTTTAAGAAATCTAGGTGACAAGCAATTTTGGCACCCTTATGGATGTCATAAACCTTCCCAAACCTCTTAATAGGAATGATGCATTCCAACATCACTACATAACCACTACATTTTCCAGTTAAATACTGACAACTTTATTTATGCTCACTCAGGTTTGACAAGAAAGGTCTGATTAAGCACTTATTTAGTGAAACATTCTTAAAAGGAGTTTGGTAGCCCTGTTTGTCAGCATTGGCTTCATTATGCTAGCCCTACAGTATGTATAGCAAGACAGAATAGGAGATAGATTCTGTCTCACTAACACATTATTTGTGTTGCAAAGCAGCTTTTGTTCGCGAGCTTCTCTTTTCATGGAGTTTCTGGCTCCCTTTGTTCTACAATTCTGGTGATGTCCTAGCTAGCATCAGCTGCAGATGTAGAGGTTACGGTGCTACAATTAGAATGTCATAATTATGCTGTGAATGAAGCATTTGGAAACAAATACAGTCCTTTTCCTATTATCATTTCCTTTTATTTTGCACAGATGTAATATAAAACTAAAATTACTCTGGCAAAGCTTAAAATTACAATAATTCTTAAAGATTCCAGTGTAAAAACATAATCAGTGCTATCAAGTATATTACAAAGCTCTTGTTACAGAAGCTCCATTGAACAAATTGGTGATGGTGGGTGGGTTGGCTGTCTCAAACTTTGCATTTATACAGCATTTTTATAACTTTATCGAGAGAGAGAGTTGCTGGGCTTTCTTATTTCTTCTGAACACTGATATTATTGGATTATATAATGATACATGTTTTGGTGCTTCTTTTATATAGAAATTGCTTTAATAGTAAATGTAGTAGGAGGAAGGAGGATGATGGATTAATAAACCATTTATTGCAATCTCTCTAGACTTCTAAAGATTTGATGAGCATGCCATATACACATATTTTATTTCCTTTATCCACGTGTAGATGCAATAAAATAATGTGCCAATAAGTTGATATGACTATTTTACTCAAAGGCCCTTGAATTCATGTGTAGATACATAGACTTAAAGGACTCTACATTATTCAAAATTCTAATACATTTGGGCCCTCACTGTCTAAGTGTAAAACTATATTGCCCACAGCAAATAATTAGAGCACAGCTTTCATTTGTATGTGTCCGGTTTTTGTGCCGTGCACACGGCCGTAGGAGGACGGCTTTTCTCCGCAAAAAGCGGAGAAAAGCCCTCCCCCTTCACATTCACTTGTTTAGATTCCATCCGAAAACTGAACAGAAGAATGAACAAGCACAATGTTTTTTGGGCGGCTGGCGGTTTGAAAGACCGCCGGGTGGAAAACCCGTGAAGTGGGGACTGCTGCATGGGTTTTCCATAGCGGCCTGTGTAAAATTTTGCGGCTGGTTTTTCAGACTGTTTGCAAAACCGCATAGCATCTGAAAAACCGTCCGCAAACCGGTGCCGTGTTGACATGGCCTTACAATCACAGCTAGGACCACATCAGAGAAAACTTCAGCCCGCAGTCCCCACCACCCTCCTCTATTCTTGCAAACTGCTCTTCCCCCTTAACTTGCTTCCCCACGGTCACTCATGACAAGCTCTCCTCTTTACTGTCCAAATCCAACCTCACCACCTGTAGTCTTGATCCACTGCCATCCCACCTCATCCCAGACCTCAGTGCTTCTATCATCCCAGCCCTCACCCATCTCTTCAACCTATCACTAACCTCTGGCATCTTCCCTTCCGCCTTTAAACATGCTACTATCACTCCAATCCTTACAAAAACAACCCTTGACCCCTCCTCTCTGTCCAACTATCGCCCCATCTCACTGCTCCCTTTTGCTTCCAAACTCCTCGAGCAGCACGTGTATCTTCAACTGTCCTTCCACCTCTCCTCCAACTCTCTTCTTGACCCACTACAATCTGGTTTCCGACCCCACCACTCTACCGAAACCGCCCTAACCAAAGTCACTAATGACCTAGTATCTCCTAAAGCCTCATGCCACTACTCTGTGCTCCTCCTCTTAGACCTGTCTTCTGCCTTTGACACTGTCGACCATTCCCTCCTGCTACAAATCCTCTCCTCCCTCGGCATCACGGACTTGGCTCTTTCCTGGATCTACTCGTACCTCACTGATCGGACTTTCAGCATCTCTCACTCTTGCTCCACCTCCTCCCCCCGGCCTCTCTCTGTTGGTGTCCCTCAGGGGTCAGTCCTGGGTCCCTTACTCTTGGCCTCGGTCAGCTCATCGCATCACACGGCTTTCATTACCACCTGTATGCTGACAATACCCAACTCTACATCTCCGGCCCAGATGTCACTTCTCTACTCTCCCGGATCCCTAACTGTCTGTCCTCCATTTCCTCCTCCTTCTCATCACGTCTCCTAAAACTAAATGTGGAGAAAACAGAACTCATCATCTTTCCACCGTCCAACTCTACCCCTGCCCCTAATCTCTCTATCTCAGTCAACGGCTCTACACTTTCACCTGTTCCGCAAGTCCGCTGCCTTGGGGTAATCCTATACTCCGCTCTGTCTTTCAAACCCCACATCCAAACCCTCACCTCTACCTGCCGCCTCATCCTGAAAAACATCTCTCGCATCCGCTCATTCCTCAACTATGATACTGCAAAAATGCTGGTCCATGCCCTTGTCATCTCCCGCCTAGACTACTGCAACATCCTTCTCTGTGGCCTCCCAGCTAACACCCTCGCTCCCCTCCAATTCATCCTTAACTCTGCTGCCCGGCTACTCCTCTGCCTCTCTCCTCTGCCAATCCCTTCACTGGCTTCCCATTGCCGAGCGAATTCTCTTCAAGCTACTAACCATGACCTACAAGGCTCTCCATGACCTCTCCCCTCCATACATCTCTGCCCTAATTTCCAAATATCTCCCCTCACACAATCTCCGCTTCTCACAGGACCTTCTCCTCTGCTCTCCCCTTATCTGCTCCTCACAGAACCGTCTCCAAGACTTCTCCCGTGCTTCACCCACACTCTGGAACTCACTGCCCCAACACATCAGACTCTCCTCCACTTTCACCAGCTTCAAAAGCAACCTGAAAACCATTTCTTCAGGCTTGCCTATAACCTACACTAACCTTGTTGTCACTACTTCATCCACAAACATGTCTGCCCCTCACCTCCTGTCTCTGTCCCCCTCCTTGTAGATTGTAAGCCCTCGCGGGTAGGGTCCTCTCTCCCTCTGTCGTGACAATTGTCATTAATCACTTATCATTGTACTCGTTTGACTTATGTAATGTATGCAACCCCCTCGAATGTACAGTGCCCTGGAATCAATGGCGCTTTAAAATAAATAATAATAATAATAGGACTTATTCTGATGGCCTTATATTTAGCGCCAAACAGAGTTGCATTAATTCAGGAAAATGCAGGAAAGAAACTTTTTCACAGATTTTCCACATCCCAGTGATAAGTCCGTTCATGATGTACAGCAAAATTTACTGCTCCCACAGTGACTTAATGTTTGTCTGAATTAGGTCTTACAAGGACTTCTTTTAACAATTCGCAGAAGTTGGTAGTGAGTTACTAACCATTAGAAATATTTTAGTGTTTTTATGTGTTGGTAGAGATTGTCATAACATGGAACCAGAGGTTATACAGAATTCCCTGTATTATGTGTATAGAAACTATATCCATGTTGAGCTGTTTCACAGACACAGTGGGAATTTTGGCTGCACTCGCTCCTTTGGTTTCTGGATACTGGACTTTCTTTGGATTCCCGAGTATAAAATGGCCCTGAAATAAAGCACTACATGGCACAAGCCTCGGGCAGTCTGTCACCGGTTGCTAGATGTTGAAAGGTTAAACAACTGACATATTGGACGATTTTCAACAATTACAAAAATAATGTTGCCATCTTAAGGTGTCTGGACAGTAATAAGAAAGATGCAGCTGAAAATTAAAGGTTGTAGAAAAAGAAATGAAATACCCAGCAGTCCTTGTCATACATAATTAAAAATGGTAAAAATAGATATACGTACAAAACAAATGAAGCTCAACCGTTGCTGGATTACCGAAATGTTGATTGGGAAACTGCAAGGGGGTGCATTAATATGTGTAGCGCATACCTGCTATATTAGTATTATGAAGCATTGATGCCTTATTTAAGATGTGATGATTTCTAAAACAGCATGTTTCATATAGAGCAAAAGATTAAGAGAATATAGATTTGCATTCATTTATATTAATTTGCATTGTCATAATATGTTTGTCATTGTCACAGTGTTTGCAATGAAAAAGATTCACCTTGCGCAAGCTATAGAAGTGCATATTTAGTCTTTATTATAAGCTTAGAAATGACTTTTTTTGTAACATCGCTAACAGTAAGTCTTCAAGATTCCCTTTTCCCTTTGAAAATCAACCCCCTGGTAAGACAATCAGATGGATCCATGGTTGACTCCTCTCTGTATCTTTGATCCTGGATCACTGGTCAAGATGTCTGGACTAATATACCTTAATAGAAAATGTACTGTAGATTATATTAGTAGAAAAATTACTTCTCTGAACTTTTTCTCTTAATTATATATCAGAAAGTAAAGTAAGTAACATTAACTGTTGACAATTGTATCTGTCAACAGATGGAGTATATTGAGCAGAAAGTGAACAGTCAGCTCTTGAAAATGAGCAAACAAAAAGATCTGATTGACTTTAGCAATGGCCAGCTTGTAATGGTCAGGTGACAGTGCATCTTCAAAATGGCAGAGCTTATGGGGTGTTCTCGGAATGTAGTGAATTGTCTACCAAAAGCGAACAAGCGACTGGTTTACTAGGTCTGCAATTTATGTAGCTGGTACTAGTCATATTAATATCCAAATGCCAGGACCTAAGTTTTCTCATCATCAAAAATTACTAAAAATGTCCCCAGCTCATTTTCATTGATTCCTAGGTAAAACTGCTTTTACATGCGTTTTACTAGCTGGAAACAGTGCTGAAAAATAAGTGACATGTCAATTTTTGAGGCAATTTCCACAAGTAAAATACCCACAGGAATCGATGAGAAACTTCAAAACCTTGTCCACAAGTGTGGCCTGTTTTAGAGGCATTTTTGGATGTGGATCCATGTCCAAAAGCTGCTTTTGTATAAAATTTGAATGTCAGAATATAAAAAATGTCAAAAATTGTGCCGAAAAACTCAGTCTCAAAAACCTCATCAAAAACTCATCTGAAAACTGCAAAGTATGAGGCACTTTTCAGACAAGTATTTGAAGCTGATTTGGATGCTGAAAAATAGGTGTCCAAATCAGCCATATGAACACAAACTGCTGAAAAAGGTAATGCTGGCTGTGATACGTGTCATAACATCGTAATTTGAGGTGCTGTCCTCTGTCCACTGCCAAAAGTGCATACCACAGACATGTGAGCAACAGAACTGAGAAGCAGTAGCAGAAGGTGTCCTTGCCTAATGAGTCCTGTTTTGGTTTTGATTAGGTGGATGATGGAGTGCATGTTTATTGCCTACCTAAGGAAGAGATGACTGTGGGCAGTGGTAAAAAGCAAAAAAGGCAGAAGCAGTGTGGTGGGTAATGTTCTGTTGGGAAACCTTGGATCCCGGCATGTGGATGTTAATAGGTATCATTCCTATATACATTGTTGCAGACTGAGTACACCAGTTTATGGGAGTAGTATTCTCGAATAGCATTGGCCGTTTTGCAGCAGAATAACATGCCCGCCACACTGCAAAAATTGTTCATGACAGAGTTAAAGGTGTTGCCATTCAAATTCCTCAGATCTCAAACTGATTCAGCATCTGTGAGATGTGCTAGAAAAGCCAGCCCTACCCATGGAGGCCCTGCCTCACAAATTACAGGACTTGAAGGATCGGCTGCTTATGCCTTGGTGGGAGATACCACAGCATACCTTCAGGGGTTTTGTGAAGTCCATGCATGGACAGGTTAGAACTATTTTGCTGGCATGAGGAAGGCCTATACAGTATTAGGGGGGTGATTTCAAATGTTATGGGTTGCCAGATCATCTGTATGCTGTTTGGTGATGCAGTAAGTCAGATGTCAGATGTTAGGTGTCACACATCATCATGCATAAGCAGATGACAAGTAGTCATTACATGTATAAATGTAGCTGCCGTTTGTATTTAAAGAAAATATCACCAAATTGCTCTCATTTGATTGTTTCAAATGCATAAAAATATTCTAGAAGGATATAAGGATATAATAAACAGATTTTGCAAACATTATATGTATAATGTATATGTTTGTGTATGTATAATATACACACAATTGGTTGTTTATGTAGAATTATTAGTTGTTCCACCTCTGGCTAGCTATCTTAAAGTATAGCATTTATCAGCAGTGACAGACTCTTTACTGGTATTTGAAAACATTGAACCTCATTTATTGATGTGATTGCACCAGAAAAGTGTTTTAAAGTATGCCAAAAAGTGATGCAATGGTAGCACAGCATGTCCCAGATACATTTATTATGAGCTGTTATCAGGCAGGAGGTAGAGGGAAGAGCAGAGGGTATAAGGCTGTTTTATTTGGGGGGAGAGCTGTGTATAAGGATGTGTTATATGAGAGGAAAGTGAATCTAGCAGCTAGACATTCAGTACTTGCCCTTTACATAGAGTCATCACTTGGAGATGAGGAGCTGAGATAGCCTTCATTATACAGACACAGCCATCACAGGCAGCTTGTTTCACTTTTGTTTTCCACAGCTCAGAGGAGAGTAGGCACAGAGTGCAGGCAGCCAATCACAGCACAGGGGGCATTTCCCATCCAGGGGGCGTGTCCAAACAGGCTGAATGACCTATCAATCAGCCAATCACAGAAAAGGGTGTGTGTCCCATCCAACTGCTGCAGAAATAGCTATAGAGGCACAGATTTGCTCAGATCTGCTATACCAAATGACTTAAGTAATGCAAACCAATTGCAAAAGTGCTTATTTTTTTTATTGTCCCCATCATTTGAAATATGATCTTTGTACCCTTTACGTTTCTGCACACTGCTCAACAGGTGGGTGTGGCTATGATGTCACATGCTGCACCAAAATTCAGGTGCAGAAAGTAAGCCCAAAAAAAAAATAACTGGTCTAAAAGTAAGACAATTCTAAAGCTGCACCAATTGCAGCATGAGCCACTTTGAGAAATCTGGGGCATTTTTAGACTAAGTTTGCGCTTTCTAAATTTTAGGCAGCGATACTAAATGAGGGTCATTATGTTTTATAACATTATTTAACTGGAACATTATGTGTTCCAGTTTTTTTAAGTTATTGTTAAATGGTGCAAGGGTATGGAAAAAAGGGCATACTGTAGCTCCTGAACCCCCACCACTGCCATTCTGTAGTGCCCAGACAGCAGCTATGGAGGTCAAGGAGGGTAATATGCCTTATGTTTCTATTTTGTCCCACCCTGTCCCCATTTAACATTAATTAAAAGATAAAGCTCCAAACCCTCCTGTGCTCACATATGAGCCTAGCCTTGAATATCTTATAGCTGTTGGCATGACTGACTGTTAGCATGCCGTATATCTCCAACCTTTATAACATTTTTCTCATTTTTCTTCTCTAAAATCTGTATTGTTCCTACTAATATTGAAAATATTAGTCTAGCAATTGCTGCGAGTCAATAGCTAATGATGGGGTGTAATGTCACAATGATAATAGATACATCAATCCAATTAGATAGATTTTCATTTCTCACTGACACTAAATCTTCACAATCTGACATCTTTAATGAAGCAAATTAATGTTGACAGAGATATTGACATGGCTGGGATGCACAGAATGCTAAAATATTTTGCTACTTTCCAAAAAAAATAAGCTGCCACACAAATTATCTTCTCCATACTGGCGATATTTAATTAATTAATTGAACCCCCCTTCGGAAAAACCTTCAAGGGGTTTAATTTGTTTAATGGATAATGGGGACATTTAAGGTTATCATATTCATCTCCCAGGGGAGCTTACCTGTCTGTTAAATGCTGATTCCATTTTTTTTCTTGGTTTGTGGACACTGATAGTTGACTATACTATGATTATGACAGGTGATGAGTCTACTGCACGTTGAAGAGACTGACAGTTTTTGTTTTACACTTATTCATTAATTTTATAGCTTATATTACATTTTTAACTGTTTTGTGGCACTTAAGCTTGCAGGAATAGTTTCTCTTCTGCTTCAGTTGTAGAGCAATCTGATTTCCAAAGGTTGTCTTATGGCCACCGGTGTACACGGAGATTAAACCACTACCTACTGGACATGCATGACCTATCCTCTGTATATGCACTAAATATCTTGTAAAGTTCTTTAACGCCACTAAAACTCTGAATATAACAGAGTAATTAGTTCATTTTCTGGTGGGTCCTCAGAAAAATTTAATGGTACCACTTAACGTGACACTTTAAGCATATGTAACTTAATAGGGCCTACTAGGGTCACTTAGCATATTGAAACCATTACTAATTCTATGCTGGTCTAACAAATGCAAGCTTCCAAAGTGCTCTGGACATTACAGGTTTTTAGCCCTACAGGAAATAATAAAATAGCTACAAGTTACTATACAGGTGACGTTACAAAAACAGCCTTATTTACCGCAAGGTCATTTCGAATATAGGATTAATAAAATTATTGCCTCACCCCACTAGAGAGGTCAAATTCATGTTTGGGGTTGTTCCTAAAACATAGCCCGCTTCTGACATCACTCAGTCGAGGTCCGCTTCTGACATCACTGTGCACCTTAAAGGGGTTTTATCATTTCATTAAATGGTCTTCAGAATAAGGGGACAGTGAAAACAAGCAACTTTGCAATTGGATGTCATTGGCAAAGCTTTCTTGTATTCACAGTTTTCCTTATCTTGTATTTTTGTTTACACTGATATCCAGTGCTGGTCGGATCCCTCCGGATCCCTTCTCCTTGCATTTCACTAGCTGAGAGCTCATTTACATTCTGTACAGCCCCCGGTCGTATTGAGCATTCCTGTGTCTCTCACTCAGAGTAAGGGACCGGCACATTTTCACTTTATACAGCCAGAAGAAACGAATTACAATGAAGGGCTTACACAATCAGGAAACAGCACAATTTTTTGTCGATCCCTGCCTTACTCAGAGTTAGGGTTTGTAGCATTTTTCTCTCTCCCCCCACACCCAACAGAAACAGAATGCAACAGATTCTACAATGAGAAAACATAAGTTTTTTCCCGTTGCCTAACTCTCCTGCATAAAAAGCAAGAATCTGTGGGGTTAATAGAGCTGGATTCAACTGTAACACACCCCAGCGTGAGAGGAGAAGAGATCACTGCTCAGTCTAGATTAAATGCAGCCTGTGGTATGTATACAGCTCTTACAAAATAAACTGCATAGGGAAAAGACACAGTGACATGTGACTCAGAGAGTTGGGGGGGAGTCCCCGGGAGCCAGCATGAACAGCCAAGGGGGGATGATGTCACCCAGCTGGGAGGGAAGAAATGCCTCTTGCTTTTCCAGAGTTTGAGAAGCTGAGAACAGTATGAATCAGCCGAACTAAGGAAGCGATACATCCCCTTTAACCAATGAAGAGTAGATTTCAGAACTCACAATTAAAATCACATAGCTTTATTTCATATATGTTAAAAACGAACATATATCCTTTTCCTCTACTTTTCATTTTAGCTTTTAACATATAGGAACTAAAGCTATGAGATTTTAATTTTGGAACAAGCGAGTATGGTCTCCACTGTCCTGCATCCAGGGATATTCCGTGCACCACCAGCTATCTCCCACTTTCCTCCTGGGAAACTATATCCCATTTATTTTATATTGTGTTATCACTGTAATAATGCCACTGGTATGTTCAATATCAATAGGTGTAACTTCCTTATTGTGAAAACTTAGCCAAAGTTTCATTATTAATCCTAGCAGTTTTAATAATATGGAAACATACGCTCTAACAAAAGAATGGATGTTTTAAGAGGGTGGACACTTTTGTTAGAATTCCATTCAATTTAGCATGTGATACAAAGTTCGTAAACTTCATGGTCTGTTTTAAATCCACTGCTGAAATTCCTGGTGGTGTGCTGCCCATAAACCGTCCTCTCTGTACTTAGCATGTGTCACTTCATGTCCATGAACTTGGACTCCTTTATGTCCATTGAACTGTGAAGAATTATCCAACATAACATTTGACCCTCATCAATGGCTGATTTCTACTGTACATGGTCTAAATCTACCATCTTGGGCACGTGAGGAAACTGTAACACAGAACTTTGCATAGTTATTTGGTTTCTAGTGTGCACGCTCTGAATACCCATCTAGGAGATACGCATTAGAAAATGTGTCTCAAAGAGAGCTGCTGTCATGCTGCGATAAGGCATTTCTGATTTAGGAATGCAGTACACAGATGCAGAAGCTATATATCCCATCCTCGGAAGAAAACTGATAAACATCAGGGACATTATCTATCCGTATATATCTTAGAAAGTCAGCTATGTTGGGACATTATGCATGAACCGTTTAAGATTTGTGTAAAAGCTAGTGTTGGTTCTTTAATTACTTTTTACATATAGAGCAGCCAACTGCTGCAATGCAATTGCAGTAATAAGAAATAACTTGGGAAATAAATGTATACCCAGCTGTGAATACATATTTCTAATTTCTAGGGCATATAATGAGATACACCAGAACACTTGAAAAATTTT